>APFE030302291.1:0-81990 GCA_000404065.3 Pinus taeda
TATGACCATTTCCATGAGAGGTAGTCGTAACTGACTAATTTCTCATGATTTTTGAATAGTTCACTTAGCACTCATGAATTCAAAAATCATGAGAAATTAGTCAGTTACGACTACCTCTCATGGAAATGGTCATACGTTTGAATGACTTACTTAACGCAATTGAATCCCAAAATGATATCTAATATAATGCACTGTGTAATCCCCCAAACTTAAGTTATTAAAACTATTCTCACTCAACTAGAAACTAATGGGAGGAGAGGTAGATGGATCACCCAAATTTTGGAGTATGATCTAACTATCAAAACCACAAAGCTAGTAAAGGGTCACAGATTAGCTAAGCTTCTAGCTAATTCCAACTGTAAAGTGTTAGGCATCAAATCTGTTTTGGAAATACCAGGGGAGAATCCAAAAGAACCTTCCCAAAATTCAAATGAGAAGAATCCACAAGAACCTTATGTCTATGCAAAAGGGGAGAATCCACAAGACATTTCCCAAAATTTAAATGAGGAGAACCCACAAGAACCTTCCTTGCATCCTAAAGAAAAGAATCCACAAGAACTTTTACCTTCAAATCAAACCATTTCTATACATATTGATGATAAATTTCTGTTATCAAATTGGTATCAAGATATTATAAATTTCTTGATTCATTTTGAATGTCCTGCATCATTTTCCAAAAGTCAATGTAAAACTCTAAAATTGAAAATAATCAAATACTGTATCAGAAATGAAAATCTGTATTGGAAAGACCCTCTCAATATCTTGTTATTATGTTTAACAAAATCAAAGATTGAAGGGATCATTGATTAGTTTCATGCAGGATTTTTTGGAGGACATTATCCTTGGAGAGCAACAACATATAAGATATTAAGGGTAGGATTTTATTTTCCAACATTGTTCTTACAAGTAGGAGAAAATGTCAGAAGTTGTGTCCCTTGTTAGATGTTTGTTGGAAGGAAAAAACTAGCAGCGCTTCCACTAATCCCAACATTAGTCTCAGCACCTTTTCTCCGGTGAGGATTAGATTTTATTGGAGAGATTTATCCTACTTCAAGCAATCAGCATAGATGGATCCTCACTGCAACAAACTACTTTACTAAATGGGTGGAAGAAATTCCATTAAAAAATTATACTGATGCAATAGTGATCAAATTCATTGAAGAAAACAATTTATCCAGGTTTGGTTTCCCACAGCAAATTGTTACTAACAATGCCACAACATTTTCCAATATTAAAATGATTGAGTTTTGGCAAAAATATCAGATTTTGTTACACCATTCAGCTCCATATTATCCTCAAGGCAATGGTCTTGCAGAATCATCTAATAAAAGTCTGGTAAAGGTTATCAAGAAAACTTTAGTAGATCATAAGAAGAGATGGGAAAGTCATCTAATTTATGTAGTGTGGGAAAATACAATTACTCCAAAGAGATCTACAGGAAAGTCTCTTTTTTAGTTATTTTATGGGAAAGATGCAATTTTCCCTAACAACTTGGCTTTCCCTGTTTTAAAGTTTCTGCAATAATCAACTAATGAACCCGATGATTTTTCAAGGTGGATAAATCAAATCATTGAACTAAATCAGAACAGAGATGAAGTCCAATACAAATTGAAAAAATATCAGAATAAAATGAAGAGCCTTTTTTATAGAAGAGCCAGGGAAAGGGACTTCAAGGAGGGAGAATTAGTTCTAAGATGGGATTCCAAAAGAGAAGACAAAGGAAAACATGGAAATTTTGACAACCTATGGTTCAAACCTCTAGCTATTGTTGAAGTAAAAGGGAACAACACTTTTGTGTTACAAAATCTAGAGGGACAATATTCCATATTTCCTATTAATGGAAGATTTCTGAGGCATTATATTAATTATTGAGAAGTTTGAAATAGATGTTACTACCATCATTGTAATAAGTCCAGATTTATTTTACTTTTCCAACTATCAGTATGATTTTTACAACAAAGACTCCAGAGCTCTAGGAGAAGGCACATGGATCTACAAGTTCTCTGCATTCTATAGGAGAAAGAAGTCCCTAGTTGGAGCCGATGTTGTAGCTCTTTTATTTTTGATAAGTTAGCCATTAGTTGAAAAAATCAAAATGCCATAGAAAAAGGATAAGTTAGGATATGGACCAAAAACAAAATTGAAAATAAAAAATGTTAGGATTTATTATTATTTCATGTTCATATCATAAAAAATGATAGGGTTGTTTCTCTAAAAAAGGAAGGAAAATGATAAAATGTTAGATAAGAAATAGAAGAAAATATTTGCTTTAGAAAATAAAAATTAAGGTTGTTAGTTCAAACATGCCTTTGAAATTTGTTGTTTAATTTAAAAAATGCGTAAATTCCTTAATCAGGGTTTAATTATTGTGATAAACTTGATCACCTTGTTAATAGTTGTAACGTATGATTTTGTTGTATGGGCAGAAGCGACTAAACTTCAAATCAGCACCAAATAAATGACAAGCACCTTTCAAAGGATACAATTCACTCTGCTTGGATCAACTGCAAAGGAAGCGTTTCGGCCCCCCTTCAGTCGTTTCCCGTTAACGCAAGGGGGGCGGTCCGAAAAGTAGTTTTAATGGTTACCTTCTTTTGCAACGTGGCACTCCTGTAGAATTTTAGGCCCCCAAAGCACAAAACCATAAACCACCTCACCCCCCCCACCCCCCGCCCGACCGAAATCCACCAGTGGTTTCCTCTTTTCCAAACGTTGACTTCGTTCCTATGCCATATCATCCACCCATTATGACATTCTCCATACAGAACCTGCCACGTCATTAATTTGTTATCTCTCATCCATTCATAAACTGCCACACCACAAGGTCATTGCGCCATATGGTCCTATACCATTGCCAACCTTAATTAATCGTTCACCCTCCTGTTAGACATTAATCCTACTCCTCTACAATCAATTGCCTACAGCTAGATTTAAATGGAAAATTAAGCCCAATTTCACTTATAAATATCCCATGGCTCTACTCTTTACCACTTTTATGCTTCCATCCAATCACCAAAAGCTTTATTCACTATGTGTATATTTTTCCCCTATCATTCGTCTTTCAGCTAAAACAGTCTCTGATTTCCTCCCTGCAGCAAGATGGCTCCCAAAGCTAAAACACAGAAAATTGTCGAAGAAGGGAATCCATCTACATCCTTGCTTGACTTGGTTAACCTCCCCCTTGTAAACTCCTTGTTCAAGGTCACTGTCTGTGAATGAAAATCTGATTTCCATGAATTGAATTTATGGTTAAAATATAAATATGCAGATAAAGAAGATCCCATTCGTTTCTGGGAAACACTTATGCCCTTGTACTCCTTTCCCAAGACTCAACACTTCCCTGATTTGATCACTTCGTGTCAAGCCAGGTATGATCCTGTGTAAAGAACAGTGATGACTCAGGATGGAAAAATCTTGATCACCATTACCGCTCAGAGTATAAACCAAATGCTGATGATACCTTCATCCGACTCCCTCAACCATTTCTCACCAACAGCTCTCATAAACCTTTATAATAAACTCACCTTCCCACAGAGGGCCCTTATTTTTGAACTTTTTCTACCAAAAGATGTTGAATTACCCAAGAAAAACCCACCTTATTCATCTTCTATGTTACCTGAAGCCACTAGACATATCATCTCCCTGCTATCATATCTCCTAAGCTATGAAAATGATAAACTTGTTGATGAATCCATCCTTGGATTCTTTTCCATTTTCAGTAAAGAATATCAACCTACTTTCATGTATAATTGTATCCAATTTCTGGATGATAATATACACGAACAATTTATTAATTTCACCACACAAGGAGTGTTCATATATAGCTTAGTCATAATCAATTTGATTTTGTTTCAGCAGGGAGATTCATTGCACATTCAGCTTAACAAGCAAGATGAGAAGGGAGTGAATCAATCAGTGATTCACTGGACAGAGTTAGTGAAAGCAGCAGCATCAAAGTTTACATTCTCTCAGTTTATAGATTCTTTTGTACACCCAGTTCTTCAATTACTCAATAGCCAGGTAGAGCCCAGAATTGGAGAAAAGATTAAGAATACTTTGCACTTATTTGAACAAACCAAAACTTGTGACTGGTATCTATACCAAAACTACACTAAGATTAGGATATATGGCAGTGAGTTGGCTCCATACAAACTGCCTAAGTATGTGCCAATAAGGATATTCTCACTGGAATACATCAAGCAGATGATAAATATGGATGAAGTCCATTTTGTCTCAAGTAATAAAAAGTCATAGTTCAAACTCAAAGCCAAGGTAGGGACATTAATTTGTAATACTAGGTATGCAGGTATAGAGGCAGAAAAATTATTGAAGAGCATGAATCTTCAGCCAAGCTTCACCTAGTCTTATGATCCTTTTGGGATCATTTCAGCCCTTAGAGTTTAGTTGAAGGCAACACCTTACAATCATACTCCCAGACTAGAATTGGAGAAGTTTATGAACTAGGAGCAGTGATATGAAGGGACTCTCTTAGAAGCAGATGAACAGGTTATAACCACTCCATAATTAAATACTCCAGTCACTTAGAGTACTCAACAGAAAAGAGCCAAAGAGGAAACTCAGTCAGCTACAAAATCAATGAAAGAGTACTATATACTACAAAAGAAATTGAACACCAAAATGTCAGTGTCATCAAGGAACAAGCCACCACAAATAATTGATCTTGGAGATTGAGAATATGTTTCATTAGCAAGTACCATTGATCCCAAACCTCCTTATACTTCTTCAACTCCTTCTTCAACTAAACATATGGAGATTATTCTGTCAACTGAGACTAGCTCAGCAGAAGATACTATTATCTTCTCAACAATTTTGGAAATCAAAAAAAAGAATGAAAGTCTTAAATCACAAGTATACTGTCAGTTTTGGAAATAGACATCCACTTATCAATACAGACTTCTCTCTGCCTTTGACAGTGAAAAAGGAAGGATGCAAATGGAATTTTTGCAAGCTCAAATTCCATTTCCCAAATCCACAAGAGATTATAAGAAGACCATATTTTCATTTGATGTAAACCAGATACATCCTATTGATCAAATGGATTTGCATAGGCAATTAGGTGAAATGTTATTTTCAACAATGACTACAACTGCCATGTCCCTTTCCAATCTTAGAACTGCCTTGTCAAATGTGCAGTCACAGCTTAAGATTGAAAAACTATCATCTTTAGCTAAAGATAACAAATTAAAGTCTTTAGAAGATATTATTGTCAAAATTGGATATGATCCCCAAGACTGTAAAGCAATTGAAGAAATACTCTAGAAGAAGAATATAGAGATAACGATTTTAAAGAAATAGTTGAAATTGCCTTCAACTGAGGATCCACAAACCAAAGAGATGGAAAAAAATGAACAACACAGGGAGGAGATGTTGAAGCTCATTATTGAGAAAAACATATAGATCAAGAAAATAGAAGATCAAATAGAACAACTACTCAAGGAAAAAGAGGTAGCATAGCTTATTGTGACCTCGGTGACAACAATTCCCATAGCAAGTACATAGCCAAGCTCATCTCCTACTGACAATGCTTCATCTTCAGCAACAGTTGAAACAACAAGATTATCACAGGAGCTACAGACACAAAAACAATAGAATGAAAATTTACTCCATAAGTTTCAACCCCTGGAGTCACAGGAGGTAAAGAATGATACATTGTATGTAGAGGAAATGCAAAAATCACACAGGTTAGAACTAATTGTCAAACAATTAGAGAGTAAGACTCTAATGGAAGACACTTTGGCCCAGGCCAAAGAGGACATCTAGTTAGATATCAACCACTCCATGACAGAAGTATGGCCATTTATTCAAATTATTTTTTAGCAACAATAATTTATTTCTAGATGCAGGATAGAGATAGATAATCAGAGGGAATAATTGGGCAAAAAACCCAAAGAAGCAGAAGGGATGATCAAAGTACTAAACTCTAAGACTAGGCAATAATTACAAGAGATAAATATTCAAGATATGACAACTACTATTTTGGATATTAAGAAAGTCCTAATGAAGAAAAATCTACTGACTCAACTGAAAACAAAGTGTGAAGCTTTGAACATTGCAGTCAAAAGGTTTCATTCTAAATTCAATATTTTGAAAAAGAAAGGTTTACTAGAGTTAGTGACATCAAATGATCAGCTAGTAAAATTGGATGATTACTATGAAATATTATATATTATTGCAGCAGACAATAGTCAATTTACAGGTATAAAAAGACAGATTACTGGTAAAGAGTTTTTGGAAGCTTTGAGCCCTGACCTCACAATCAAATATGAAGTTGGACATCTTTTTCTCAATAACCCCAATTTTGAAAGATATACCGAAGTTGATGAGATATTTAGAAGAATGGTAAATCTGGAGATACCAAGGGAGAAAAGGTGGGATCAATTATGTGAAACAATTGATTAAATTTCCATGCCAACAAGAAGACATCACAATAGTTTTTTAAGGAACAGTCATCAACAACTTCCTACCTAATAGGGACACATCATTCATCATTTTTCTTTTCCTATTTTCTTCTAGGCTATTTTTTTAATCAGTTTAGGATATTTTGTTCACTATCCAAACTCGTATAAATAACTCTCTTCTACGATCTATTAAAGGTGGTACCTTTCCATAAGCAATTTTGTAAAGCATTGATGTACAATCTCTTTCTAGATCACTGATAATAAAGCAAAGGATTCTGAATTTGATATCATATAGTCTTGTTTTCTTTTGTAATTCTTTCATGTCTTCCAATAATTCTATTAATTATGTATATGTTTAAGTTTTACAGAGATATCAGGTGAGAATAAATGTGTTATAGTTATTCTTAAAATTCCTTCTGAAGTTATTATTATAAAGAGATTGAGATATTGGACTGTTTGTCTGAAAGGCTCCCTCTAAATCATAAAATTGTCAGTATCTTATGTAATTTTAAGCATATTTTGTTTAACTTTTGAACATTCGTCAAAGTTTTTCCCACTTATGATGATTTATCTTTCTATATGAAATTTAAAGTAATCATATCTCCTTACTATTATTTATGCACATCTTATCAACTTAAATCACTGTGTGAAGTTAAATAGAATCCCTTTGGTTATTGATTAGTACTATCTAAAAGGGTTAAATACATCACCCTTACAATTTATTTTTTGTATTGGTCCTCCAAAAAAAACAAAACCCAAAACCCCAAAATAAATATCTTAGATGCTCTGCCATGATCAATTGATCGTTATCATCTTAGAGGTACAACAAAATCAAAGAAGAGCTTTGTGGATATAGGAGCTTCTACATCAAGGACTCAAAGTACATGCACAAGGAAGCCTGAAGACATCAGTACTGTGCAGGAGGCAGACCCTTCATTATTAGCATCCTTTTGAAAAACCTACATGAAGCTCTTAAGGGATAAGAAAGCAATAGAAGGATTGCAAGAATTGATAGATAATTGTACTGGAAAGAATAAGCCATTGCCAGAACACCGCACTGTACATAAGGTGGGAAAAAGTAAGAAAAGGATTGGTCGCGAAATGAGATTAACTACCCAGATAGGAGAATTCAAAATGGACCAGGTAATCCTTGATTTGGGGTCTAATACAAATGTTTTACTGAAGCAAACCTGTGAAAGAATGGGAAGACTAGCACTATAGTGATCCTCAATCCAATTGAGAATGGTGAGTCAACAAAAGATCATTCCTATGGGGCACCTACATGGAGTAACTATGGATATTGAAGGGGCAAGTGCCATAACCAATTTTGAAGTGATCGAAATAGTGGACGACAGTAACACATATCTAGTGCTGCTTGGAATTGATTGGACATTTAATATGAATGTAGCCATAACCCTTAAGAAGCACAGTATGACATTTTAAAATAAGGAACTAAGGGTTATTATTCCATTGGATCTAGCTGAGGGAGCGCGATATACTGAGCTTGTTTGTGATTATGATGAGGAGGGCGATATTGAGTGGATCTATAAGCTGACTACGTAGGATGAAGATTGGATTAACCCTACAGTGGATGGAAAAATTACATGGGAGAAGGATAGCTTGTGCAATTCAAATTCAGATGAGGAGCTCGAACACTGGCAAAACAGGTTGCATTAGGTATCGTTGTTGTGATGCAACAAACTTACAAAGTTACTCCGATGTATATCCACTGAGGTATGAAAATTATCGCATTATGATGGTTTAGAAGATGTCAATTTATTCCTGTATAAATTTGAAAGGGATGTACCAGAGGAACATCGGTTCCAAGCACTAGACATCACGCTAAGAGCTACTCCTGCTAGATGGTGGGGTACGCATAAGAATAACTTTGTATATTGGAAGGAATACCGGCGAATGATGAAGTTGCGGTTTGGGTATGCCAATACCCATATTATGGAGAAATATAGAAGGAAGGATGACCTGCATGAGCATCTGGCTCGATGGACAAAAGCATGGGGGAAGGAACCACAGCCAGAATGGGTTCATATATTCTGCCATACTTTAGATATGAACCCAATGAACTGGTATCTATAAATGGATTTGCAACACGAAACTGTAGAATGGGATGTTCTGAAGGAAAATTTTATGCTAACTTTTAGCTCTGAAGATGGATTTGAATGTATTGATGAAGCGTTATAGGAGATCAAAGCTGCCATATTTAGAATGCCTGAAGAACTTGTTGCATAGGTACAACCAGATTGGAATATGAAGCTATGTCATGTGCTTGAATGTTACAATGTAACCACTGAGGAAGGTGAAGAAGATCCTAGGAACATGAATATTCTTGAGTCGGAAGGATAGAGTGAAGTCGCATTGCATAAGGCGGAATTTCCCGATATTTCACAGCCCTTGAAGTTCAAACAAGTGAATATTGGATCAGAAACGCAGCCAAATTTTGCAAACATAGGCGACTATTGGGACAAAGATACAATGGAGAAGGTTGTGGAGTTACTACGAAAGTATCAAGACTTATTTCCCACCAATTTCTTTGATTTGAAAGGGATAGTAGGGGATCTAGGCTTCATGAAGATCACTTTAGAGCCAGATTCGAAGCCAGTGAAGTAGCGCCCCTACCGGTTGAATCCTAAGTATAAATAAAATGTGCGCGAAGAAATAAAACAAGATGCTTACAACCAATATTATTGAACCTATTAAGGAATCAGACTGGGTTAGTCCCATGGTAGTTCAGGAGAAGAAGATGCAGGGTGAAATTTGGATATGCGTAGACTTAAGGAAGTTGAATGACGCTTGTGTCCATGATCCATTTCCTATGCCATTCACCAATGAAGTACTCAAAAATTTTGGAGGTCTTGAGGCTTACTCGCTTACTGATGGGTTCTTAGGGTACCATCAGATTAAGATCAAGTTGAAGGATAGAAGTAAGACTACCTTTACTACTGAATGGGCTTGTTTCTAATATACAATTATGCCTTTCAGACTTAAGAATGCCCCTACAATATTCTATAGGGTGGTATCCACAACATTCAAGGAGTTTATTCACAAGTTTTTTGAGGTTTACTTCGATGATTGGATGATGTTTGGGTTAGTAAAAAGACATGTTTCCAATCTTCTCCTCATGTTGGAAACTTGTCGAAGGTATCATATATCCCTTAATCTGAAGAAATGAATATTTTGTGTACCATATGGGATACTATTGGGCCATGTAGTCTGTAAGTAGGGGTCAATGGTAGACCCTGCCAATTTTTTTGTAATTATTAACTTGGAGCCTCCTAAGAATGCCAAACAACTATGCATGGTGTTGGGATACACAGGGTACTAAAAGAAATTTATCAAGGTGTATGCACAGATCACTTCATCCATGGAAATATTTCTAAAAAAGGATGCGACATTTTGCTGGGACAATGAATACCATAAGAGTTTGGATGTTTTGAAGGAAAATATGGTCACTGCATCTATTCTAGTATTCCTTGACTGAAAGAAGGAGTTCCACATACATGTAGATTCTTCCTGCATAGCACTAGGAGCTATGCTAACCTAACTAGGTGAACGTGATATCGACCATCCGATAACGTTTTCAAGTAGGAAATTATCAAAGGTGGAAAAGAATTATTCCACCACAAAGCATGAAGGACTAGTGATTGTGTATGCACTGCAGAAATTATGCCACTACTTGTTAGGTGTGAACTTCAAGATGTACACAAACCATTTTGCTTTGAAGTACCTAGTCAGCGAGCTTGCGTTCGGGGGGAAAATTTGTCAATGGTTGATGCTCTTTCAAAAATACGAATTTTAGGTAATTGTGAAGCCAAGGCACCTGAATGATGGACCAAATCACCTCTCACGGCTTGAGAATGGTGACAAACCTACAAATCAGGGGGAGGGATTTCCTTATGTGTAGCTCTTTGCTATGCTTATTGCTGACGACCATTTCGCCGACATAATCCAATTCTTGTCTACAGGTACAACTACTGAGGGGTATTCGATACAACAAAAGAAGGAATTGGTGGTCTGGGCAGTAGATTTCACTATTATCTCAAGACATTTATATAAAATGGGATCCGATGAAGTATTGCGAAGGTATGTCCCATAGTATGAAATACAAAGTATCATTACTGAAGAACATGGAGGGGTTTCATGAGGACATTATGCGGGAAGATAAACTGCGTAGAAGATTTTACGAAAGGGACTATAGTGGCCAACTGTGGATAAGGATTCCAAGGTTTATTATAGGGCATGTGATGTTTGTCAGATAATAGGGAGACCATCGCAAAGAGATGAATTTCCTTTGAATCCAAAAATGTCGTTGCATGTGTTTGATAAGTGGGCAATAGACTTCGTAGGACCAACTCAGCCACTAGGAAAGAAGACTAGAGCTAGATACATCATTACATTGACTGAATATTTAAAAAGGTGGGCTGAGGTGCAACCTGTGAAGGATTTTAGTGCAACCACAACTACGAAATTCATCTTTGAGTATATTTTGTCACGTTTTTGCTACCCTAAGATCTTGATGAGTGATAGAGGTTCACACTTCTTAAATGAGATAATTTTTTTTCTTGAAAAGTTCTAGATGTATCACCGGAACTTGGAAGAGTATGTCGTATCATCCTCAAGTGAATGACATAGTGGAACCATTTAACAAAATTTTGGAGAAATCCTTAACAAATATTTGCAATGTGAAGCGAAATGACTGGGATGAGAGCATACCCATTGTTCTATGCATGTCTGGAACTTCCTGCAAGAAATTGAGTAGATAAATGCCATTCAAATTGGTTTATGGCCAAGAACTTGTATTGTCAATGGAATACATAGTGCCCAGTTTCTAAATTGTTGCAGTTACAGACATGGCCAATTGTGATACCATGGAAGAATGACTTGCATAGCTCATTGAGTTGGAGGAAGATCACTTCTTGGTAGTTTTTCATCAGCAAGTGTAGAAGGGTTGTGAAAAGGCATGGCATGACTACCATATCAAACAACACACCTTCAAGAACAATGATTTGGTATTACTATATGATATAAAGTTCACAAAGTTCCCAGGGAAGTTCCAAATGCATTGACTAGGGCCATATATTATTAAGGAAATATGGAGGGAAGCGCAGTTCAGCTCACAAATGTGAATCGAGAATTATTTATGGGAAAAGTAAATGGGATTCAGTTAAAGTTGTACATAGGTCATCCCACCCCTATGCAATGACTCTATGGGTGTGGGATAGTCTTAGTTCTCTAGGCAGTTGCAAGGGAGCAAGGGACTATAAACTACACTGCCAAAAGGAATGTTGGGAGATGTGATTGGGTTGTGTAACGAATCAAGGGTAGGCGCAGAGGGAAACTGCGATGAGGGTGCTACGATCTGATGGTGGGTCCCACACAGACTAGCCAAAAAGTGACCATTGGAAACATTGTAGTTGATTGGATGGTGATTTTTCCGTTAAAAGGAGCAGGTGGAGGGGGGAGAATTTAAGATGCATATCTTTAGAAATCTGCAGCCAAAAACACATTAATGACTGGGAATTGGTGGGAATGGACATATTTGAATTAAAATTGAGCTATAAATATGGCATCCTGCTCCACATTTGAACACTTTTCTTCCTAAGAATTTTCCTTAAGTTGTTCCGCTTTAAATTATGTCTAGAACAGTGTTGTATGTCTGATAAGGATTGGGAGAGAGTTATTTCACAGACAGGATTTGCAAATTTACCTAATTGGCAGTGCAAGATATTCCTCTAGGGAATGATTGCAATGAAACATGAGATAGAGCCAACCAAACCTGTACTTACAGGGTTGCCTACTACCACGCCTAGGTCACAAAGATGTAAGTCATTTGCTTCTACAGAGGGAGATACTAAGAAGAAGAAGCCACAACAAGCACCAGTGTGGAAGTTGCCATAGAAAAACCCAACCGAAATCCACCAGAAGGGAAAGATGGATAGGTCCAAATAACCAACATAGCCCCTAGACCTGGGTGAGGAAGAACTGTGTAGGGGAGTAGAGGAAATTGATGCAGAAGAGATTGAGTCGATAACTCAGCTACCGCCATATATACCCCCAACAAAATCCATAGCTAAAGTGCCCAAAGACTTGGATTCCATGAACTTCCTAGTCTCCACACCTTTGTTATTGAAGAACGTGCCATTTGACGGCTAGTTGCTAGCTCGAATACCAATCTTGAAAATGGAGAATTGGGACCTAGGGGACTATGAGAGGTTTCCATAGTTGGTACTGAGTAGGTAACAAAAGAAGGTTTACTATAAAGATTTGGACGTCACATCACTTGAGCCAATGAAATGGGTCACTAGAGTTGGGGGAGTGGGGCTCCTCAATATGTTGTGGGTGTCACATTTCAATCGCACCACTAATACATTTTTTGTGCACCAATTGTTGACACTGGTCCATGATGGGTGCCCCTAGTTGGGAGGGCCCATCCTGATCACTGACATGCTGATCCATAGAATAACATTGCTGCCTACCAAGGAGTGGACCATGAGAAGGCTTTTGTAGGAAAGTCATAAGAGAAGAAGTTGGCAGACCAAATGAAGAGTGATTTTTGTTTGGTTAAGAATCACACAGGTATTCCATTCAGTCAATCTCATATGGCACGATGCAATTTGTTGCACAAATCTTGGCTAGTAAAATCACGAGGAAGTGTCACATTGATGAAGTTTTCACACTAGTCGTCTCCTTGGTTGTGCGGTGTTCCAAAGGAGTTTAGTATAATTGGACTCAATATTTATGTTATGAATTTTTGGAGGACTGCAGAGAGGCCTAGGATGAGGACAAGCTCTTCCACTATGTGTGGTTATTGTTATTAATCGCATTGGTGTCCTGGAGGATGCTTGAAGAAGGCCAATTCCCTCAGTAGAACTTGGACCTACCTAAGACCGCAAAGTCCGCTTCGCTATGGGCTACCAAATATCCCACACAACTGATGGAGACAGATATTTTAGGTCTTGTTTGAATCAGAGTTAAGGATAGTGATTAACCAGCGGCCAAGGTTATCACCAAGTTTGCAAAATCAATACGTCAATGTCACAGATTTCAGGGCATATTTCCATAATCTGCACATTCATGCAAAGAAATATGCCAAGGGCATATGGCACAAGTTTCCTTACTTAGTCGTCGAGGATGATATTTTAAGTGTTGTTAGTAACTGGCCAAGTGATTGGCTCATCCCTTCTGATGTCAACGTAGGTACCAGTAAGGTTGCTAAAGATGCAGCACTACAGACCACAGCCAACACGGCAACATAAAAGAAGAAGGAAGCAAAGAAGGCTTCCACTAAAGAAAAGGTTGCAAGAAGAGAAAAGGTTGCGTAGCAAAAAGACGTTGTTGTAAAGGAGAAAGAAGTGATTTCCAAGTAAAAAGAAGCAACAAAGGAAAGGACTACGTCATTGGCCATCATTAACCTCAACAAGTCATACACCGAGTGCACGGATGTGGAGGAAGAGATATAGGGAGAAGAGGAAGGGGGCATAGGCTTGGAGTCCCCCTTCATTGTCAAGAAGAGGTATAAAAGGAGTTCGACAAGGTCGTGCAAGAAGCAAAATTCAGATAAATCAATGAGCGCGCTACCTTTGGTCCTCATAGAGGGGGACATAGATGAAATTATGGATGTGGTCTGCGATGCAACGATGAATATTTGGAGTCACTTTGAAGATAAGTACCAACAAACACTAGCTAAGGTACAACAAGGCCTATGAGAATTGCAGGTCCAAACAGGCCTCATTCAAGAAAGTGTGGGACAGACGAATGTGAACCAAGCGAGCAGGTCGGCCTTAGAGAACTCACCCTAGATCTCTGCACAATACAGCTATCGGAGGGGTCCTTGTGCATTGACTCAACAGATGACTGGGTGCACCTACTACACATGAAGGATCTGAGTCTAAATAGTGTCACACTTTCCATTCAGACTCTGCACGAGCTACACCAAGGGGTATCAGATGAGCTCAAGATTTGGGAACAACGTGAACTTCTAATCATTAACGAGGTAAAAACCATTAATCAACAGATCTTTGAGGAAAAGGAGGAGGTAACAATGTGAAATTAATAGTTGGAAGCAGCTATTGCACAAGCCTATAGTGGGCTTCTTAAGCTCCAAATTATGGCCGAAGCAGGCTCTGCAAAAAAGATTCAGAAGATAGCTACCGCATTAAAGGAGTCATAAGTAGAAATCGACATAGTTAGGTTCAAGTTGCATAAGTCTCAGAGCTACAACTGAGGCTGCAACCCACTACTGCTCCAGAAGTCCGAGAGTAGTGCGAAGCTTCTAGTAAATAAGATATGGTCACCTTGGAAGCTGCAGTCAAGGGCTTCACTCAATTGTGTAAATAGGCCATGGAATTATGGACCTCATTGTAGGAGGATCCAACTTTGAAAAATATTGAAGAAGAAATCAAGGAGACTCAGAGATAGTTTGATGAAATCAAATCAACAACACAAAACTTAGCATCAATACAATGGTTCATCGAGTTACCAGAAGGAAAACTCATCCAAAGTGAAATTGATGAGTTGTGCCGTAAGGAAGAAATCATCTCTTCAAGGACACAGCCTTGGGTGGATGAGGCCAAACAAATGACGCTATCGGTACAGGGCAAGATGAAGACCATGCATCAGACATAACAAATAGTGGGCCTTGCAGTCGAAGGCCCCACCACTGAAAAATTAGTTGAAGAAATCTACCAAGTCGTTTTGCAAGGGACAGCAGACCTGCAAGTTTTGAAGACTAAATTCAGTGAGTTGTAGGTGAAGATCAAGGCGCCACCAATAGATTGACTTGAGGATGAGTCATGACTTTGTGTTGGGGGCCTGTTAAGACAAGGTCCCTTGGGGTCAATTTTGTAATAGTTGTTGTTATTTTTGTAAAGTCTCTGCATTTTGAGGAGTGGAGTGCGAATGTTGTAGGAGTAAAAGGAGCTTTAGGAAGGTCAAAGCCCCTTAGTTGATTAAGAATTTAAGTTGTTTTGTGACCCGCCCATGGTTCACAAACAATGGTATTGTAATGAAAGAATCTATATAAAGGAGTCATAGCAAGTCATAGGAAGTCAATCAATCATAGAATATTTGTGTATGGGAAAGTGAGAAAAGGCAGAAAAGTCTATTTTCTGTACTTAGGCGAAGGGGAAGGCTCCAACAACTATGTGCGCAGAGACCTTGGTAAGTCTGCAGCTGAGTGCGTGGGCCCCTATAGCTGTGTGCATAGGGAAGAAAGAGTCTATAACAGTAGGATTAAACCTAATAAAGACTATTTTGGAGCAATATCTATGTATCTATGCCTTTATGTTACTTCTGCATTTTCTATGTATTTGCTTTGTTTTCTGTATTTATGACAAGAAATAGTTAACTGGTGTGCAAAAGTAGTAGATCTATTAGTTCACTTGATGTTATGAATGTTTAAACTAATTGAAACAAAGTTATAAGTCGGTATCTGTAAGTTATCATAATTTTTGCATTTCAAGGGTTAGGGTTCGTGAAGGTCAAGATAAAGCCCTAGAAGTAACATAAACCCATCACATAGACCTCTAGATGTATAAATTTGGTTTTGTAATCCTCCAATATTGCCTCGAGTGAGACTGCAACCTATGTTATGTAGGTTGTTGTCGAAAGGGATGGCAGTGTAGGGTTTTGTTGGTTCGCATAACTAACTTTGAACCTAGGTCCAGACCCCCTCAAGCCAATAGCTTCGCCATGCTGCAAAGTGTCCACCTCTTCTCCTTTTGTCTCACTGTCTCTTGTTACCTCTAGTGGAGTCATCCATTCTTTGGGCCATTCCTATATATTTGTTGCGAGATCATCTCTAGTTACCATATATGGAAAGGGATGGCATTACTTCTTTGCATCCATGTGCGCCTGTATGTACACCTTGTGAATTTGCTTTGAACTTCGCCACAGAGTTATACTACTCGTATAAGCTTGACGAGAGTCGGAGATGTTGGTTCACTAGCATGTGTAAATCCATGTGGTATAGTACAAAAGACATTATGGTTTATTGTGCGCACAACGTGTTGGTGGTAAACCACAATGAAGCATACCTCGCGTCTTCATAGGTATCTATAAGCACCTGAGGGAACTGAAATTCCTCTGGTTCTCTCCACACAAACATAGAAATAATCAAAATCAACAAATCATAGTGGAAAGTTGTACCTTTCTCCTGGACCTCGTAGCAGTCGTCCAGGAACTCCTTGCATAGGTATCTAACCTAGATATATTGAACCATGTTGGTACACTGCACGACTAATGACACACCGACGCAAGAACTTCATTCACACGAAATTTCCTCATAATCTTCCCAACAAATATGTGTGTCGCAAAGCAAACTACTTGGTCACTAATCGAATTTATGTCATAGCCCCTCTTTCGTCTGACCAACCCGAACTTTTTCTTCATAGTTTCTCTTTAGCGTGGTCCTAGCCCTTTCCAACGAACTCCTCTATGGGGTTTCATCCTTGGTATGGAAATCTTGTGATCCTATAGATCAACATAGGGTATATAGGGATCTTATTCCCCAACCATAAATTTCCATTATGCACCAGCAGGAGCAATTGTGTCACACACGCTATGCTCCCTGCACTTCTTCTGAAGTGTGACACGTTCAACATATTTAACTATCCTGACTACACCAACCTATTCGCCCATTGTTGTGGCTCTAACCTCGTCACTCCATTGTCCGGGTAGTGCATCTGTTTCAAATATCGATCTAGTGTGAAATAAGGATACCTATTCCTATCATTAAAATCATAATTTACGAGCTTGAGATGCGTAACTTTTCCTAATACTTCTCCTTTAAAGGGTAATGGTTTTGGCAACAAGGGTGTAAAGGTGCCATACTTCGCATCCTTTGATTCTTTTACAGGTTTGGAATTTGGTTTCCTTGATGGGATGTATGGTGGTAGGGGTGATAAAAATACTGTGACGCCTTCCTCCACCTTTATCTCCTCCACTTATTCATCACTATCTTTGACTGGATTGGTTTTTTGTTGATGTTTAGCGGGTTTCTTATATTTTTTCTTCTTGCTTCTCACTTCCTTAGCCAGATTCTTTCTCGAGGATATCCTGTGTTTCTTTGGTGATGGTGATGCTACTATGGTGTTGCTATTGTGGGCATCTAAGCTGATGTTGCAGGTGTAGTAGTGGTTGCTACAATGGCTACTTCAATGACTCCTTCTATGCCTCTTTTGTCGAATATATGCACAAGTTCTTCAGATGACAAAACATTCATGTGGAAATTCTATTCAATTTCTTCACATTATGAACACTTAACATCTTAATTTAGCAAAGTTCTTAATCTGGGTGATAGGTGACTTATTTATAATAATTTTGAAATTCGAACCCCATCATTAGATTTTATTTTGTCCAGATTGCATTTAGATTTTCTCATTAATTGCATATTTATCCTTAGATTTTTCCAATCTCTCCTCATAAATGCAAGTTTTTGCATATTTTTCCCTTTTAATGGTCATATTTTTGTTTTTTGATGAAGTTTGATGCATTCCACACTGTAGCACACATCCCATCTTTTGCCATGACTCCTATGAATTTTTACACACTCCAAACTATGGCAAACTTCCTACATCGAATCTCTCTATAGCGTAGTTTATAGTCCAGTGCCCACTTTCAACTGCAAGTGGCACTAAGATTTTTCTTCTTTCTTCCTCAGGGAAAAGCTATAGGGACATAGTTTTCCCTGTACAACTTCAATATACTTCCATTTACTCTTCCTTGAATCAATTCTCCATTTAACTTCACTAACTGAACTGTGCCTCCATCAGTAATATACTTGATAACATATGGGCCTAACCAATGCATTTTGAATTTTCCTGAAAACTTCACAAACTTCCTATTGTAGAGGAGAACGAGGTCACCTACCTAGACCTTCTTTTGCTTAATATTCCTATCATTCTAAGCCTTTTCTCTTTCTTTTTGTACTTGCTAATGGAATCCTGCTATAAATTTGTCTTCTTCCAAAGCAATCAACTACAACATTCTTTCCTCCATTATGTTAGGGTCTGCCATATTTGTAAAAGTTGCAATCCTTAGACTAGGCACAATGTATTCCATGGGCATCACAACTTCTTGCCCATAAACCAACGTAAAGGGTGTCTGACCTGTCAACTTCTTGCATGTAGATAAACCCTTAATATTTTTGGAATTTTAAGGTCCCATTCATCTCTATTTACATTGCATACCTTAGTCAATGCATTCTCCAAAATTGTATTGAGTTATTCCATAGTTCCATTGGCTTGAGGATGGTAAGGAGTACTCTTTTGATAATAAAATGGAATTCCTCACTCAATGTTTCAATAGTCTCGTTCAGGAAATGTGAACCTTAGTCACTCATAAAGATCTTTGGAAACCCAAATCTAGAAAGTATGTATTCAAAACTGAACCTCACAATAGTTTGTACACTATAGGCTCTTACTGGTTGTGCTTCATCCCATTTTTTCAAATAATCATTTGCAGTAATTATGTACCTCATACCAGTCCTCTTTCGAGGTGGATTGATAGGTCCAACAAAATCAATAACCCATTTATTGAAAGCCTGTAATGTAACTTGTGGTACCAGTGGCATCTCATGCCTTCTTGAAGGTTTTCTTATTCTTTGACATACATAACAAGCTCTGCAATAATCTTTTGTATCTCTATGTAGTCTAGTCCACCATAGTCCTACACTCAAAATCTTCTGCACATTAGCTTTTCCTACATAATGTCCACCAGTTGCACCTTCATGAGCCTCTATTAGAATGATTTCCTTTCATGTTCAGGAACATATCTCCGTAATATCTCATCTGGTCCCATATTATATAAGTGTCCCGCTATCAATAAAAAAACAATTGCCTTCACCACTAATTCTTTCTTTTGCTTCATAGTATATCCTGAAGGAGCCATTCCTGTGTTCAAAAATTGAATAATGTCGGCAAAATGGTCATCTACAATTCTGATTGCAAATAGTTGCACATCGAAGAGATTATCTTCTATGTTGGTTGCTTCTTCAACTATTTCTAATCTTGACAAATGGTTAAGTCCTGCATTCAGTCTTCCTAGCTTAACAATAATTTCAAAGTCATATTCTTGGAACAACAATAACCATATGCAAATCTTCCCTCCTAAAAAAGGATTATTAACCAAATACTTTAATGCAGAATGATCTGTAAACATCTTGAAATGTGACCCCAACAAATAATGTCTAAATTTCTACAAGGCATATATCATTGCCAATCCTTCCCTTTCTGTAGTTGTGTAATTCTTCTCTACTTTATTTAGTTTCCTACTTTCAAAATCTATAGGATGATCAATTTCTCCTACACTAAGTTGTCCTAGTGCTAATCCCAAATATATATGAGATGCATCCACATGTACATGAAATTCCTTATTCCAATCAGCGAATACTAGTATAAGAGAAGCTACCATCTTTTCCTTCAATATTTCAATGCTCTTTTGGCATTCTTCATCCCATTGAACAGTGACATCTTTCTTCAAACATTTTTCCATAAGCGCAGTAATTTGAGCATATCCTTTGATAACATTTCTATAATATCTTGTATGTCCCACTGTAGTGCAAAGATGTCTTACTGCCTTCAGTGGAGGTAAGTTCACAATGATATCAATTTTCTTAGGGTATACCATCAATCCTTGCTTGCAAACAATATGTCCCAACAATATACCAAAAGGTACACAAAATATGCACTTGTTCAAGTTCAAGGAGATTTTATATTGTCTACATGTATCAAGCATAAGTCTTAAACTTCTAGTATGTTTTCTTAACAACCCAAATACTATCCAATCATCAAAATATACTTCCAAAAACTCATGGATATATTCTTTGAAAGTTGTGACCACCACTTTTGAAAATATAGCAAGGGCATTCTACAATCCAAAAGGCATCACTGTGTATTGATATGAACCCCATTTTGTAGCAAAGGTGGTCTTATGTCGATCTTCAGGTGAAATTCTAATCTGATGATATCCTGAAAATCCATCTGTAAATGAATAAACTTCATGACCTCCTACATTGTCTAACATTTCATTTGTGAAAGGGGCAGGGAAAGGATCATGTAAGCATGCAACATTTAACTTTATCAATTCAACACAGATCCTGATTTCTCCTTGATTTTTCTTTTCATGTACCATCATAGGACTTACCCACTCTGATTCTTCCATAGGTTCAATGACTCCTGCTGCTATTATCTTATCCAACTTAACGTTTACTTTCTCCTTATATTTTGGATTCACCCTGTAAGGTCTTTACTTGACTAGACTCACATTAGGCTTAAGGGGGATCTTCATAACTCCTAAATCTCCTAATACACCATTCATTTCTAAAAACTTAGAGGGAAACAACTCCTGATATTCATGAAGCAGTTCTGTAACCTTGCTAACTATTTGTTCATCCCAACAATCTCCTATAGTTGCAAATTTTGGTTCCTCTTCTGATCTTATATTTACCTTTTTTTTCTTTACTGGCTTTGTTATATCTAGAATCTCTAGCTTAGGTCCATTTACTTCATGTTTCCCTTTTGATTCTGCTATGTCAATGTTGTGAGGATCTTCTTCTTCTTCTATAATAAGGTTGTAGCATTCTAGTGCATGTTCTATTTGTGCAGCCCAACCAGGTTTCTTCCATGCCCTTGGAGCTTAATTCTCAAAGATCTTCTACTTAATCATCTGAAGAACTGAATCTATGTATGAACAATCACCTTCAAACCTAAATTTCAATATAAACCCATCAACCATATCTACCCATCTTGCAGTACCATGTTGAAGTTATGTTTCCAAGTACCAATTATGAGGAATTGTCTCCAATGTATGAATGAACCCATGTACCCATTCTTGTTGTGGAATCTCCTTCAATGTTGTAGTACATAACCAGATATGCTCCCTGGGACTAGTTTCACCATCATATTTCACCTCCATTTCTTTGTTTACCTGACTAGATCTTATCCACATCAACCTTTGACATTCCTACCAATATCTTATATTATTCTTATGTGTACCCCACCATCTAGTAGGAGTAGCTTTTAGGGCTATATCCAAAGCTAGCAATCTTTGACTTTCTAGAACATGTTCTTCATATTCATGAAGAAAAATATCCATATCACCTAAGCCATCATAAGAAGGCAGATTACATACCTCAGAGGTCAT
The DNA here is from genome assembly GCA_000404065.3 of Pinus taeda. NCBI lineage: Eukaryota > Viridiplantae > Streptophyta > Pinopsida > Pinales > Pinaceae > Pinus > Pinus taeda. The sequence continues at coordinate 21,576 of APFE030302291.1, forward strand.
GCAGTGAACTAATTTAGTAACTCTTGCACAACGCCTTGTAGATACTTCATGTAGCATGTTCTGCCAATTCTCTAATTCTTCTTCTGAATATGATGTGCAAGAATTGTCGTGTTCCCAAGTTAGCTTGCCCTCTGCAGTAGGGTTAACAAAATCCTATTCCTTTGCTGTCAATTGATAGATGTTATCTGTATCAGCTACATAGTACTCTTCTCTAATTGGCTTTGTATACCTTTCTCCTTCTAATGGATCCAAGGGAACAATTACCCTCATATTATTCCCTTCAAATATCATTTGTCTCTTCTTTAGATTAATTATAGCTATGTTATCAAATTCCAAATCAAGTCCAAGCAATGCAAGATAGGGGTTACCATCATAGACAATTTATATTACCTCAAAGTCAATAGTAATGCGAACTCCTTCAATGTCCATTGTCACACCTAATAGTCTTCCTAAGGGGAAGATATTCTATTGATTTTCCATCCTTAACTGAATAGGTGACCACTGTAGCTTTGACTTACCCATTAACTCTCATGTCTACTTCTTCACAACATTAGCTTAATATCCTAGATCTAAAATAACTTGATCCATATCATAGTCTCTTATATGCACACTAAGCCTCGTTTCTCTTCTTGTTCTTTTATGTTGATGCAAATTGTTAACTGTGTGTAACTCACTTCATCGTATCTCTTTATATGCACATGAATATATCAATTCCTGAAGTCCTTATGCAACCGTTTGATCTCTTAATAACTTCATACAATTTTGTAGAAAAGACTTTAAAATAGCTTCTTGGTTCACTGACTCTTGATCTTGTGTCAAAGCTTGTTTCTCTGTCGCAGTTACTTTTTTGTTTCGATTTTGCACTAGATGTCGAAGCTTCACTTTGCTTCCATAAACACTTCTCTTTCCTTCTAAATATCAAAGACAAGAGGTTTTTCAACAGTCTTTCTAACCCATGCAGTATCAAATTCCTTCTTTTCATTTAATTTGTCATCAATGGTCATAGATCCACTTCTAGTAACAATATTGATTTGGGGATCATCAGTTCTTCTTCTGACAGTCATCATATGGATATTCTATGTCAGCTATTGGTTTATCTTTTCTTGTATTTTTTCCATAAGTACCAAACATTCTTCGATTACATGGTCAAAAGATTTACAATAATTACATGTCGTAGTGGGATTCTGATAGTCTCTCGTAAAGTGTCCAGGATGGTCGTAATTATAACAAATCATTTGTCCTCATCCTTGTCCATCTCTGCCACGTCAACCTATTCCTTGATAACCACCTTGACTATTGCATTTTCCATTATCCTCATGTCCATGTTATTCTTCTTGCATTCTATGAGTGCCGACACCATGATCCATCATTAGTTCATAAGCTCAATAATGGTTCTCATCATGTCCTACTAATTTACAAAACTTGTAATATAAGTTCCTGGGAGTCTGCACATATCTTTTCAATAAATAACAATCTTTTGATCTATGTTCACCTGTAGCTTTTCATATCTTGCACCATAGGCTAGATCTGATATTCAAAGGATTCGGTGCTCCATTAGCTGTGTAATTTTTGAAGCGAGGGCATTATTCTTTAGAGTGGACTTCTGATTTTCACTTCCTGCACCACTCTTCTTCTCTATCTTCTTTTATTTTCTTCATATCTTGTAACTGCAGAGTCAAATTTTCTAGCTGACTCTAAATCTGTTGCATACCTACATTGGTATCTCCTATAGGCAAAGCTTCTAATTCCATCGCAAGTTCTAGATCTTCACCTTGAATTTCTATCTTCTGTTGTGTCAAAGGAAATAGCATATGTGGAAACAACACAACTATGAACCATTCCTTATGTTGCTACGGAGTTATGTCAAAGCTCATCTAATCCAATAATACCTTGAATCTCTAGTCAAATTCCCAAACAGACTCAGTAGGCCTCTATTTGATCTCCTTTAACTCGGTGATACATTGTGATTCAGACTTCAATTTCTTAAATTCTTTTACCAGCATTGTTTTAACTCTGTGAATGATCAGATTTGATTACTAGAATAATTCATGTACCATGTGAACTCTCGTTCTCGGAATATCATGAGGAGCTACACTTTCTTTATATTTTCATCATGGACCTACTTCAATCTCCATACTACTTTGCACAAGAACCAGAATTGTTTCGAATCCTTCGATCATGTTCCTTTAAAAACATGTAGCTTAGTATCATCAACCATATTTGTTCTCGAAGGGGGAGGGGGAGAGGGATTCGTAAGGGGAGGGGGATGGGGGATAGGGAAAACCAAAATTACCCTAACTATTACTAGATTCAGGCTTCAATGAACTTTCAGGTTGAAAGGGTGAATATTGTAGAGTTACTTCAGGGTTTTTATGCAGGCTTTCTTCACTTTCAAATTCGCTTAAAAGAGGGCTATAGTCGGTTTCTATGAAAATATTCAGCTCTTGGCCACGAGATATTTTTCTAGTGTTTATTCTATATCTTTTTCCACTTCACATTATTCCAGTCTCTTCTTTTGATCTTCACCCAAACATAAGTAAACTAATAATCTGACCAATCTTAATCCACAGTTTCAAAGATCTCAAGTACTTACCTCACGATCCTTTGAAAAATTATGGTTTTGCTTCTTTGTATGACATAGTCAAGTGTACCGCGAACTCAGTAATGAATCCTCCCAAGATACTATCAATCCATAATTCAACAACTCTTGAAATCCTATTTTCAGTGTTCTTGAGTCGTTGTATCAATTCAAGAGTCCACTCATTAGGTTCATCTCCTTTAAAACAATCTTTTATTTTGGTCAACCTTCATATCCACTCATACAATACCACATAAAATGAACCGAAGAAAATCTTATATTGATCTTCAAAAGTATACTTCTATAACCACCTTTTAGATGGTAGATGAGGGATTCTATTATCTTGATTTGCAAGCTCTCGTTCCTTCTGTTCTACCCAATATTGAATTTCTTTCTTTGACAAATACCACATAAACATATCCCTCAAACAGATCCTAGTCCTAACAACAAAACCATTTGTTGGATTTAAGTTTGGGCTAACCTACGTTTGATGCTTTACTACACACCAACAAAACCCTCAATCATTGACCCTTTCAGCAATGACCTGCAAGCAGATCACAGTCTCACCCAAAGTGACGATGGGAGGATGTAGAACCAGGTTTTTACAGCCTTGAGGGATGATGCGATGTGGCATTTTTCTGTTCTTTTATTAACATACATAAATTACTTCGCATTCATACATTACTTCACCACATTACATTAATTACTTAAAATATGTCATATACATCCATAAAACTTTGATGTACTTAAACAATATGCAACTGTAATAAATTACTATGCTACAACAAATATTAAGTAAATAAACACATAAAGACACAGATTTTACCGGGGTTCATCCCAATTTGGGACTATGTCCACAAGAACTACTGCTTATAATAGAGAATTTGTACAATAAACAGTTATTGGCCTATGCAATCAGCTGCAGGCAGTTCGTGCACTCAGCGGCAGACTTAGGCCTCTTCGCATTCAGCTGCAGAGCCTCTCCTTCCTTCCAAAGTACATATCAAAAAGATACAACCATCATACAGATCTAGATCATAAGATGATTTATGATGATTCCCTTATTTATTATTTGACCCTCTTATATATTATTACATCGAGGTACCATCCGTACAATACCATGGTCTCCACTAATACAAGCTACTATGGTAAAAAACCATTCATCATATAAAAAATAGTATTCTTTACAAAAATGGAGGGGCTTCGACCCACTCCAAAGCCCATATACCATGTGTTATATCTACTTCTTGGTCCACTCTGGCAGTCTATTGCTCTAATGTGCGGTCCAATTCACACTCTACTGCATCCTTTACTTTGCACTCCACTCCCTAAAATGCGGAGTCGTCATCAAAATCTAGGCCAAGTTGGGTTGTGCCCAACACCAACAACTCTGTGGACTATCATACAACTATTAAATTCTTACACAAGCATACACCTTTCCAACTAGTTTATGGATGAGAAGTTGTAGTACCCACCGAGTTCATTATTTCATCCTTTTCATTACAAAAGCCACTCATATGACAGAGGAAGAGTAAATCCCAAAGAGGTTGGAGGAACTTTGGGAATTGGATGAGGCTAGGTTCATGGAACATTCCCATCAAACAGTCGAAAATCTGAGGCAGAAGGCATGGCACGATAGGAATATTAGCGGTGCTCATTTACGGTTGGAAGACATGTTCTACTATATGATAGAATGAAGTTTCCTGGGAAGCTATAGATTCATTGGTTGGGACCTCTTGTTTTGCGGAAGTAAAGGAATCAGGAGTTGTCAATCTTGTGCAAATAGATGGTGTTTTACTTCCAGGATGGGTGAATGGCACATGCTTAAAACCCTTCCAGGGATTAATTAATTCCACTCCAAATTGATACATGTCTAAAAGGAGACCATAGGTAGGATTAGGTAGAATTAGTTACTCTGTCACATATCAAGTGTGTCTGTTAAATTGGTTGGTCAGTTACTTCAGTTGTAGTTGTCTAGAATAAATCTCCCATTAGATCTCTTCTAGTTGCGGAGGTATTTCCACCCCACTGCAACTGCTTATGGTCGGGGTGGGGGGGGGGACGTGTTAGGTGTCATATTCATAATAATTAGGCAATAATTTCTAGTGTCAGTTCAAATTTGTGTTAAATATTTCCCATAATTCCCATCATCAATGCCTAAGCACCTCCCATCACAATGCCTTAATTACCCATCAACTCCACCTTCCTTTTTTAGTTTTGAGTCATACGAATCGAGTCCATCTTAGCTATAAAAAATGTTAACATGATTAAGATTGCATAAGGAAAGTTTCCATAGTAATTAGTTAAGCGGTCTAGTTAGAAGCATTATGTCGAGATTTTCTACTTAATATACATGGTGATGATAAGTTTTTCAAAATCTAGAGACGAGGTGGTAGACTTGCCAAGTTTAGAGTATGTTTCTAATTCCCACTGTGTCAAGAACAAGTTCAAGCTGCTATGATTGTGTATATCTGCATCATTTTAGAAGAATGATGAAGGATGTGATCTCTATCCGAGAGGTTGAATTTTATGAAAAAATAAATTAGCAAGAACCTCTATATGGTAAATATGATAAGGCAGTGCTCATCGAAAACAACCTCTCAGACTCCTTTGAATTTCCAGCATTGAAGTGAGAGGTATATACTAAAGCAATAGTTAAGGGTAATGAAATTCAATCCATCAAGGTTGCAAAGGATCTCATGGGAATTCAAAGGTCAACGTTGTTGAACCAAAGGAGTCTTCCTATGTATTAGATGATGGGAGCAACCATGCAATGTACCAAGCTTCTTATCATCCAGATGCATGAAGGATCATTGTGGCTCGACAAGGAGTACCACATTCATGCAGTTGACCTTCAAAGGCACACAAGACTATCTGTTCATGGGGTCATTGTATCTATGGAATTTCAAAAAACTTCCAAGCGAGCAAAGAAGATGGGGGATGAGAACTACTACAACAAATACAATACCCGTAGAGGGGGCAAGGGTGCACTAATAGAACCAATTAATGTGCCCAAAGTTAAATTTTCTTATTACATTATTGTAGGGAATCTCATGCAACATTTCTCGAGGATTGATTGCATGTTAGACACTATTTTAGTGGTGGAGAACCATGTACAAGATGCATAGTTGAACTGGTGCAATTTTCTACTTCACGAGTTTTTTGTGGCCTGCGAGGATATATACAAGAGATCCACCCACTTCATCTATGGATATATTATTTTTATGCTGGAAATGTGGAAATGGTTTCCACAAGAGGGTCGATAATTGGCTCTAATTATGAAAGATCAACCACTAGCTCTTAGGTATACACCTTAGTGAACCTTGGGGGATCCAAGCAACAAGGAAATTAATAAGGCATCCTTAATTAGGTGGTACCATAAGATGCTAGAAGTAGTCAAGTCCATGGAAAGGGTCCCAAAGTTGTTACTCGATGATTACTCACTGGAAATATGGTTCGGCATCAATCATGGCCATATCTGGATATGGCCGAAATGTGTCCATCCTAACACATTCCAAATGAGGGCTCAAACGTTCATGATAACTAAAGAAGCTTTTCACGCAAAGGTTAACTCCTGGTCGAGGATCTTCAGAGAAGTGCAGGAGGGGAAGCATATATATTTGTTTGGAGGGATGGTTCCATAACCACTATCTGGGGAGACATATGAAGCATCAAGGAAGAGGATGGTTGAGGAACATCTGGAACCAATCATCAATAAGCTCAAAATACAAATGCACTCTATTCAGGAAACCATGGTGAACATTGAAGTATCAGTAAGTGTCTTCCCATATTTCTCTAAATTTCAAAGTTCAAGCTATATGAATCTATGGTTGGTGCTTCCCTAGTCACTTCTCTCCCTATAGTGGGTCCCCATTCCTAGTCAAAATCGGTGATACCAAATCCCTGTAATAAAAAAAACTGCAAAACCTCCAACCAGGTCCAAAGAAAATAACACGACCACCTCCACCCAAATTATTAATCTTACAGATGAAGAACCCCAGTCATATAATGCATCACCCATTGTTGAAGAACATCCACCCTCCACTTTCATTGCATCACCCTGATCACATAACCCATCACCTCGTACAATATCCACTTTTTCCACCATCTCAGACACCTTACCCTTTGGAATATTGCTATGAACAGAAACATAAATGGAGGTTGACTCTGTTGTCCAATCCATCACAACAATTAACGATAGAGAAGTTACTCAAAAATCCATGTTATCTTTCATTGGGTGAGGAGCTTTATTCTCTTATTTATTCAGAGGTATCACCACATTCGATCCCAATTCATAACAGTGTGGCAACATCGCTCGTTTAATCATCTTTGGCCCACCAAAAGGGGTTCGCAGGAAGCACCCCGAAGCTAAAAATCGATGTAAAATTTCCTTATAAAATATTTTAATTTCTAATTAAATCTAGTCCATTCATTAGGCGGATGATATGATGGTATAAGTTATGTTTAATTTATTGTTTTTTTCCCTAGAAGGCAACCCCTCGCAATATATGAGGCAATTGTATTGCAACTATGTATATGTGTATTATGAGCAAGAAATGGAGCGGAGATTGTGTGAGAGTGAAGAGAAATTACAACGGATCTGTTGTAGGTTGTATCTCTTCATTTTACTGGATAATATAAAAGAAAGGATTGTTTGTTTCTCTATGGACGAAGCCCAAATTGGGTGAACCACGTATATCTGTGTCTCTCTTGTTTTATGTGTTTTATGTGGTTGTGTTTCTACAATATTTTATTTGTTCCATTACTCTATAATATATAATTTTCTAACAACTACTATTAGATTCAAAGGTCTATTCAGCTGATAAACTGACAGGAGAGAAGGGTTCCTTGTTCGAGTGGGAGAAATGGTAGAAGATGGTAAGTTTAGGGTTGAGAAATTTAATGACCAAAAATATCAGTTGTGGATGATCCAGATGGAATTTTTTTTGCATCAAAAAGATCTGTACCTACCATTGAGCATAAAAACAAAGAAGTTGACGAGTATGACAGACATAGAATGGGAGATTCTTGACAGAAAGCCACTTGGAACAATACAATTGTGCCTAGTGGCATTGGTAGCCTTTAATATTTCAAAGGAAACAACAATAGAGGGTTTAATGAAAACATTGGCCAAACTATATGAAAAACCCTCAGCCTCAAACAAGGTATTTATTATGAAGCATTTATTTAATATGAAGATGTCAAAAGGTGGATCTATTGTTAATCATTTAAATTAATTTAATACGGTTACTAGTCAGTTAAGTTTTGTAGGGGTAAATTTTGATGATGAAGTTAGGGATCTGTTATTTATATGCTCATTACTAGAATGTTGGAATGGCTTAGTTATGGCCATTAGTAACTGTATCTTTGGATCTAGTACTTTAATGTTTGGTGATGTAGTTGGTGCTATCGTTACGGAGGAAATGCAATGTAAAAGTGCTCCAATGAGACATTAGGTAATGCGTTGACTGCAGAGACTAGGGGAAGAAAAATGGAAAGAGGAAAGAGCCAGGATATCACAGTAAGTCAAGGAAAGTAGATCCAAGTCCAGATCGGGGATAGTGTGTTGGAAATGTGGGAAGAAAGGACACCTGAAGAAAGGCTATAAGCCTCAGAAGGGAAAAGTAGGAGATGCACAACAAGAAAACAATCATGAAGCGAATGTGATAGGTGATGTTTTTGCAAGATGCTTTGATTATTTCATTAGAAAATATTATTGATGCCAGGGTGGTAGATTCAAGGGCCTCATTCCATACCACACTTGATAGGAAACATTTTCATGATTATGTTCAAGGAGATTTTGGATAGGTTCATTTAGGTGATGATAAACCTTGTAAAATCATTGGAATGGGTAAACTTTTCATAAAACATAATAATGGAAACCGATGGCTATTAAATAAGGTAATTCATGTTCCAGATCTGAAGAAAAATCTAATTTCAACAAGGCAGTTGGGAGGTGAAGTTTGTGTAACTAATTTTACAGATAAAACCTATATGGTCACTAAAGGAATCTTGGTAATAGTAAAAGGAGAAAAGGTCGGTACATTATATTTATGCAATGGTATTTCTAATTTTGTTAATTCTTTAACCTCCACAGGAGTAGATACAACGTTGTGGCATCATAGGCTCAGGCACATGAGTGATAAGGGGACGTAGATTCTTCACTCAAGAAATTTATTTCTAGGTTTGAAGCATGTTGATTTGGATTTCTCTGAGAATTGTGTTTATGGAAAACAGAAGAGAGTAAGATTTCTCAGAGTTGGTAAAGAAAGTAAGAGAAAAAAAATAGAGCTTTTCCATACATATGTATGGGGACCTACTCAGGTATCATCTCTTGGTGGTTCTCACTATTGTGTTACTTTTATTGATGATGCAACCAAGAAAACCTAGATTTATTATATTCTAAATAAATCTAATGTATTTGATACTTTCAAGAAATGGAAAGCTTTGGTTGAGAATGAGACAAGAAAAAAGTTGAAATGTCTCAAAAAATACAATGGAGGTGAATATTGTAGCAAATTGTTTGATAAGTACTGTTCAGAGCATGGAATTCACAAAGAGAATACAGTTTCAGGAATGCCATAGGAAAATGGTGTGTCAGAAAAGATGAACATGACAATCATGGCACATGCAAGGTGCATGAGATTGCATGTAGGATTTCCTTTACAATTTTGGGCAGATGATGTAGATTTTGTTGTTTATTTAATAAATAGAGGACCTTCAAGTTCCTTGGATGGAGGTATTCAAAAGGAGGCATGGACAGGTAAAAAGGTAAACTACTCTTTTTTAAAGACTTTTGGTTGTGAAGCTTTTGTCCACATTAATAAAGAAAATAGAACAAAGCTTGAGGCAAAATCAAAAAAATGTACCTTTATTGGATATGGTGTTAATGATTTTGGCTATCACTTATATGATTATGAAAATCACAAAATCATTAGGAGTAGGGATGTCATATTCAATTAAAGGGTCTTGTATAAGAATCAGATGCAAGAAAAGAAATAGGAAAAAGAAAACAGAGAATACACAGTGTTTGATGAGATCACATAAAAAGTAAAGATGTTTGAAACTTATAAGGATCAATAGCCACAACAACAGTAACAACAACAACCACAATAGAAACATACACCTAAAACACCTGAAAGTGGTGTTAGAAGATCTACCAAGATAAGTAGATCCCGTGAACGATACTCTCCTTCATTATATTATGTTTTATTGATTGAATCTAGTGAACGAGAATGTTATGAAGAAGAAATATAGGTAGAAACCAGGAAGAAGTGAGAGCTAGCCATGAAAGAAGAGATTGACTACTTGGTACATAACCAAACTTGGGACTTAGTCAGGTTTCCTGCAGGTATGACAACATTTCAGAATAAATGGGTTTACAGGTTGAAGGAAGAATATGGAGGTAAAAAAAGGTATAAAGCTATACTTATGGTGAAGGGGTTTCACAGAAGAAAGGAATAGACTTTGATCAAATATTTTATCCTATTGTTAAAATGACTTCAATCAAAACTATTTTAAGTCTACTAGCAACACAATACTTGCATATTGAGAATTTAGATATAAAGATGGAATTTATCCATGGGGATTTGGAGGAAGATATCTATATGCAGCAGCCACAAGGATATGAGGTCAAAGGGAAGGAAAAACTAGTGTGCAGGTTGAAGAAGAGATTGTATGGCTTAAAATAGGCTCCAAGGCATTGATATCTAAAATTTGACAAGTTTATGTTTAAAAAATGTTATGCTAGATGTCACTTTGATCATTGTTTTTATCTCAAAAGGAAAAAATACGGCAGCTATATTATATTTTTATTTCTATGTAGATGAAATGCTTGTTGCGGGGTCTAACATACAGAAAATAAATGTGCTCAAAGGAAAATTGAAAAATTCATTTACAATGGAGGATTTGGGTGTTGCAAAACAAATCCTTGGTATGAGAATAACTAGAGATAGGAAAAATATATAATTAACATTGTCTCAAAGTGATTACATACTAAAGATGTTGGAAAGATTTAATATGCAGAATGCAAAACCAGATACTACACCATTGGCTAGCCATTTCAAACTAAGTAAAGAGATGTGTCCCAAGACTCAAGAAGAGATGGATTATATGTCTAAAGTCCATATGCATCAGCAATTGGAAATTTAATGCATGCAATGGTCTGCACAATACCTGGTATTGCACATGCAGTGGGATTTGTAAGAAGGTATATGAATAATCTAGGAAAAAAAAATTGGATGGTAGTGAAGTGGATTCTCAGGTATTTGAGAGGTACTACAAATCAAGCATTATGCTTTGGTGGTTCAAACATTGCTTTACAGGGATATGTTGATGCAAAAATGGCAGGTGATATAGATAACATGAGAAGCACCACAGGGTATGTGTTTACTGTAGGTAGAACAGCTACCAGTTGGGGTTCGAAAATGAAAAATGTTGTTTCACTTTCAATGACAGAAGTGGATTATATTGTTGCTACAGAGGCCAGTAAAGAAATGATTTGGTTACAAAGGTTTATGGATGAATTTGGTAAGAATCAAGAGATGGGAAGATTATATAGTGACATCCAAAGTATCATTCATCTTGCAAAGAACTAAGAATTTCGTTCCAAGACTAAACATATAAAACTCAAGTACTGTTTCATATGATCATTAGTGGGGGTTCAGGGGCAGCGCCCTCGAAGCTAAAAATAGATGTAAAATTACCTTGTAAAATATTGTAATTTCGTAGTCAATCTAGGTTGTTCATTGGGAAAATGATCTGACGGTAGAAGTTATGTTTAATTTAGATTTTTTTCCCTAGAAGGAAACCATTCACTATATGTGAGGGAATTGTATTGCAGTTGTGTATATGTGTATTCTGAGTGAGAAAGAGAGGGGAAATTGTGTAATCGTGAAGAGGAAACTACAGTGGATCTATTGTAGGTTATATCTCTTCATTTTGATGGATAATATAAAAGGAAGTACTAGCTATCTCTTCGTGGATGTAGCCCAAATTGGGTGAACCACATATATCTGTGCCTCTCTTGTTTTATGCATTTTATGTGTTTGTGTTTCTATAATATTTTATGCATTCCATTTCTCTGAAATATATAATTTTCTAACATATTTATTGCTTGATCAGGTCCACTCACTATGACGAGAAAAATCATTACCCCTCCCCTTTCCACTGTAGTCCATACAAAATCATGCCTTTTCATTTCTGAAAAGTATGTTGCTAGTGGATAACCATTGCAGAGTCAGTTTCCTAAACAATTGACAATGGGAAATGATTATCTACAGGAATGGACCTCAACCCAAATGTTTAATTTTATTCAACAAGTTGCACACCGAGCAGAGGCATTGCACAACATCCTAACCACTGAGAATGGACAACAACAACAGATCCTCACTCTCACTACAAAAAGTGATCACCTTCTCTAAGAGAAGCAACATCTCCATAATTAGGTTGATCAAATAACTGAAAAGTTTTAGGTTTTATGGCTTTCGGTCTCAGAAGCGGTGCTTAATGCCCTGGAGGATTTCTTTCCTTGTACATTGATCGAATTTTGTGATCACATTCAAGAAAAATGTGTTGATATGATCTCAACAAATCTATAACTCACACTGAACATTTCTGACACTTAAAGGACATTGTCAGACCCCAGTACCCAGTACACAGTCGAGATAGAGTAAAAACTTACAGACAAAACGAACCTCAAATTTTCACTCACAAAGGCTACAGAAGAAGCTCACACCCTTCTACAACAAGTGCACAACCGGTCTGGTTGTCTAGGAAAGATGAACCAACCTATCTACCCTTTGCACAGCTGTGTTAATCACCTGGTTAATGAAGCCTAGGGTACCAAAGGTGGGAACTAACGAAAGGACATTTTGGCATAGGTGAATGTGATACAGAACTAGATACAACAAATATAAGATGAATCCATAAAGGCAAAGAAGATACTCAGGGACCTTCAGCCACCAGGCATAAACTCATTTGGAAACATTGTAACAACTCAACGAAGAAACATATGTGCAATGGAACTCTCTACTATTGACCCGTCCAACCCAACCTCTGACCAAAATTGCAACTCAGTTCCTAGCCTAGCAAACTACTTTAATAGGCACATGACATGAATCCCTCAACAAGTATACATGGTTCATACAAGCGACCATCGATTCAGTTCCTGAGTTGGGTCCCTCGTTTGAAGGGACCAACCAAGGGGAGGTAATGTAGGAAGCAACATTAGAACACTCTACTATTGGCCCACCCAACCCAACCTATGACCGACATTGAAACTCAGTTCCTAGCCCAGGAAACTACTCTGACAGGCACATGATAGGAATCCTTCAACAAGTATACTTGGTTCATATAATCAGCCATCGATTTAGTTCCTAAGTTGGGTCCTTCATTTGAAGGGACCAACCAACGGGAAGCAACACAAGAAGCAGCACTAGAGGCATCAACGACACCAAAAGCATTAGCATCACTAGGAGCATTAGCAGCATCAACAGCGCCAACAAAATATTGACTCGAGGACGAGTCAATGAACTATGGTCAACAGTTATTAGGTCCTTCATTTTGGGGTGCTAAATAACATAGATGAAAATATGGAAGGTTAATAATATTTTGGGGAGGCAGTTGTTGGGAAGTTGTAAGGGAGACAACTAGAAAGAAGGAAGGGACTCACAAAGAACTATCAATTGCAGAGGAATGGCAGAAGAAAGTAGCCACATATGAGCAGAGAAGAATAATGAAAATTGACCAAAAAAATCAGCCGAGTGAGGAAGAAGGTAGAGCCTCCAAGAAAGAACTGGTAGTCCAAGCAGGGGTGGAAATATAAGGAAGGGTGTGCGGAAAAGGAAGGAGAGAGGATATTGAAATGTTCTTACATAGTTGTTCTAGATGTACTGTATCTGTTGATGTGGTTATGAATTGATCTCATATGATGGCTTTTTAATGTTGGTATGAGGCTCTCGAGCCATAGGTAATATTGTATTTCCGCATGAATTAATAGAAAAGGGAGTTTGTTGGGATATCTGTGTAGTGCATGAAGGGCTACATGGTTTCTTAAAAAAATTAATAAAATCATATTTGTGTTGTATTTCTCTTCTATATGTTCATAATCTATTGTGATTAGATGTTTGATTGATATAGTTTGGGCTCCTTAACCCCTGTTTTCCTCCTGTGACTTTCCCCCATACTAAACTTCCATCCTCCATATAACTAAGTTCGCAACATGCCTCGGGTGAGACTAATTGTTTCTAAACTGGGTGGAAACATTCATATGGCCCTCATAACTAGGACTCATCTTATGCCACCATACTGACATGTGAAAATATGTATGTCGCATTATAGATGTCACACTATATAGATAAAAAATGATGAACTACCATGGTGAAGACCCAAAGAACTCAATAAAAGAGCTCATGTGTGCAAAGGAAGGTTTTGAAAACTATGATATCCTAGAACAATATATAGTTCCACCATTGAAGGACACACATGATACATGAAATGAGATCATATGGAAGATGCATTTTGATGGAGGCCTATTTAGGACAACTTTTGGAGTAGGGATCACTTTTCAAATATCTTCAAGGTGATGCCAATTTTTATCGTATAGATTATAATTTAATTGCACAAATAATATTTCAAAACATGAACCATTATTAGCAAGATTGGAATTATAAAAAAAAATTGGTATAAAGGTTCCAAAATTCATCGAGGACTCTAACTCAATGGTAATGCAAGTAAGAATCTAGTTTTGTGTAAAGAAAGATAGATTGGAGAAACATAGAAATTAAATGTGGTATAGGATAGGGTTGTTGAAGAATTATATATTTTCATTGTGTAGGTTTTAACCATGTACAAAAATTACCTGTAAATGAATTCTTAAAAAAAATGGTGAAAACATAAAATATTCACAGAGATTTTCTCCTGGAACCCAAACTGGAAAAATCAGATTTATTTTTCATTATATTCATTTCAATGTTATAATACATTATATACATGTCAAAGCATCGATAAACCCTAATCCATTAACCCTAGATTAGAACATAAATGTAGTTCCCTTGTATGGATCTAAAAAATACCATGGGAAAAAACCATCATGCCCAAAACAGCACATGAAAACCATGCACAAAACCATGGGTAGGTCTGCCCACCATCCTTGGGTCCACATAAAAAAAAAATCTCAGGCCATTGCCCCAGACCCTGAACAGCCCTGAACAGGGGGGCTTTCGCCCCCCCATGACTGCCTTACTACACCCAATGCAATGTAACATTGTCCGAGGTTAGTCGTGGAAATAATATAACACATTCTCAATATTCTCCCACTTGATATTTTCTTTCCACACAAGGGGGCACATGAGTGCACAATCATTGGTCTCAAGCTGCAATGTCCAACGTTTCTATACAACAAGTAAACTTCTCAATGCTCAAAAACTTTGTCCATGCATTTGCAATATTCTTCAAAGTGTCAACCTTTACCAACAACACTTTTTTGTCTTCAACCATATCTCTCACAAATTGATATTAAACATCAATGTTCTTTGTCTTCAAATGATAAGCAAGGTTCTTTGCCAAAAAAAATTCACTTTGGTTGTCACAGTATATCCTTATAGCTCGTTGTACCAACCCCATACTTGAACACAATATCTCCAACCAAACTGCTTCCTTTCTTGCATGAGTGGTTGCGATGTATTCAACCTCTATAGTTGAAAGTGCCACTATAGATTGTCTCTTGGTCATCCTACTGACTACTCCTCCAAATATGTTAAACACATACCCACTTGTAGATCTTCTATGATCCAGGTCTCCAACCCAATTTGCATCAACAAAGCCACGTATGTCCAACACTCTTTCCAACCATGGTCTTCCTTAGTAACACAAACCATAATCACTAGTGCTACACAAATACCTAAAAACCTGCTTCGCTATTGTCCAATGCTCCTTCCTTGGTTTTAACATAAACTTGCTCAATACTCCCACTACATATGTAATGTCTAGTCTAGTACATACCATTGCACACATCAAGCTACCAACTACTCTCGCATATGGAACACAAGACATGTCCTCTTCCTCTTTTTGTGTCTTGGGACATTGTTCAACAGATAAATTTACACCTACAGGAATAAGAATCTTCATCAGTTTTCTATCCTACATATTAAATATCTACAATATTGTCTTGACATAATTCCTCTGGTTTAACCAAATCTTTCTCTTTTCCTAATCTCATTTAATTTCCATGCCCAAAATATAGTTTGCGTCACCAAGATCCTTCATGTCAAAATTTGAGGACAATTGGTTCTTCAAATCTTGGATAATTTCTTTGGCATTTCCAACTAGCAACATATCATCCACATACAATACCAAATAAATAACACAGTCACCAATTATTTTAAAATACACACAGTGATTCAGTTTGCTTCTTGTGAAGCCAAGTCCCTGTATATATGTATCAATTTTTTGATACCACATCCTTGGTGACTATTTTAACACATACAAAGACTTTTTTAACTTGCATACAAGTTCTTTCTTACCCTTCACAAAAAATCCTTATGGTTTCTTTATGTAGATTTCTTCTTCTAGATCCCCATGAAGAAATTTTCCCTTAACATCTACCTTCTCTACCTCAAAATCAAAAGCATTAGCAACAAATAAAAGTAATCTAATAGAAGCTAACATGGAAACCCGAGAAAAAATATCACCAAAATCAATTCTTGGCACTTTGGAATAACCTTCTTCTACCAACAAAGCTTTGTATTTCTCCATCTTTCCTTCCACATTCATCTTCTTCTTAAACACCCATTTTCTTCCAATGAGTTTCCTTCCACCCAACAACACCACCAGATCCCAGGCGTCATTTTTATCTAAACATGCCATTTCTTCGACCATGGCCTCCTTCTAGAGTTTTCTATCCTTTGAATCCATTGCCTCCCTAAAAATTTTGGGATCACCATCAGTGATAGATACAGAAATATTTGAGAAAAAAGTAGATGTACTATACCTCTCTGGTCTCCTTCTCTCTCGAACTGATCTCCTAAAAACTAAAGTGTGTGTCTCTTCCTCTTTTGATTCTTGTTCTATTGTAGAGTTTGGTTCTTCCTCCTTTAGTTCAAACTCTATATTATCAAGTTCCTTTGATAGGAATTCATGTTTAATAACATATTTCATCTCTCTAAACACCACATGTCAGCTATACATAACCTTCCTTATTTCTGGATTCCAAAGCTTACAAACTTTTAAACCATCCTTATACCCAATAAAGATGCACCTTTCAAATTTACTATCCAACTTGGTTCTTTACTCCTTTGGAACATGTACATATGCATCACAGAAAAATACCCTGAGATGTGAGAGAGATGGTTTCTTACCAGTCCATACCTCATGTGGAGTCTTATCATCCAACACTGATGAAGGTGATCTGTTAAACAAGTATCATGCAATATCCATTTCCTCTGCCTAGAATTCTTGTCTTAACCTGGCACCACTGAGCATGCTTCTTTCCTTTTCCATTAATATCTTGTTCATTCTTTATGAAACTCCATTTCGTTGAGGTGTGTATGGAGTAGTCTTTGTCATGTTATACCACACTTCTTATAGAATTGTTCAAATTCCTTCTTGAAAAATTGTCCACCATTATTTGTCCTTAACACCTTAATCTTCTTATCTACCTAATTTTCCACTAGAGCCTTAAATCTTTTAAACCTGTCAAAGACTTCAGATTTATTCATGAGGAAATATATCCATGTATTCCTCAAGAAGTAATCTATAAATGGGACATAGTACATAGAATTACCAAGTGATGGAACTGACACAAATCCAAATACATCATTGTGCACAAGCTCTAATATTCCTTTCGCCCTCTTAACACTAGATGGGAAAATCACCTGATTCTTATTCTCATATACACAATATTCAAAAAAATCAAAACCCAAAGAAAAATTAGACATGCCTTCTACCCTACCATTACTATGCAGTATTAAAAGGCCCTTCTCTCTAATATGTCCAATTCTTTGATGCCACAACATAGTCTTTTCTCCAAAGACCACTAAATTTTCCATTCCACTTTCAGGGACCACAAAACTATTGCACCCATCAATAACAGTGCTACCCAGAATCTTGTACAGAGTTTCAATATGAACTCCTTGCAACAATACCAATGCTCCCCAAACCATATTGTAGATGTCTTTCTCGAACACTATTTTTTGCACTTGCTTCATCCATCTTACTTACAAAAATCATATTTTTGGACAATGTAAGAACATGTAGAACACCAAGAAGGTTCTAATCCTTCCACCTTGTAACTATAACTTGAATTTTGCATGTCTTGTGGTTTTGTCCTTCCTTTCATCCCCTGGGAAGATAACACCACCATCATATTTCTCGTACTTGCAGAACCACTCCCTATAGGGAGTAAAGTGAAAGGATGCACCCAAGTCCATCAACCATGCCTCCTGATCTACATATGTACTTGAAGAAGAAGCCAAGTACAAATCACCACCTTCATCTTAGGTATTTTTTTCTTCTATAGAAGGAGCATCATTAGATCCCTTTCCTTTCTCAGGAGTTTTAGATCTACAACCCTTTTTGTAGTGCCTTTGTTTTCCACATTTCCAGCATATCTTTACAAGCTTTCCTGGAGATTCAGATATCCCTCTAGATTTAGATCTCCCACTTGAGGACTTATTTCTATTTTTTTTCTTGGACCATCCTCTCATAGATAATGCATCTCCATTGTGTCTCTCCATATTTTTCCATCTCATCTCCTTTGACAAGGATGAGACTATTTCATCAAAATTCAAGGTAGTTGTATTACTACCTATAGCAACAACTAGACTATCCCACGAATTTGGTATATACAACAATAGACTGATGAAATTATCTTCATCTAAAATCTTAAAATTAATAGATAACAACTGACTTACCTAAGTATCGAAGGCATTTAAATTATCTGTCATCAAGTCTCCATGCTTCATCCTCAGGTTATACAACTTTTTCTGCAGGAACAATTTGTTCATCAAGGACTTAGAATGATACAAAGTGTCTAACTTGTCCCATAAATCCCTTATCATAGCTTCCCCTGATACATTAAATAATACTAAATCTGAGAGACAATCATATTATTCTCTTCACCTTTCGATCTAACTTTGCCTAGTCTTTTGCTGACATACATGTTAGTGTCGTCCCTAGTTCTAATGATCCATTGGTCTCTATCCACCAATAGATCCTCCATATTGAGCTTCCACAGCTCAAAACTCTGTCCATTGAATTTATTGATCTTTATCTTTCCATTGTTCACCATCTTCTTTCACCATACGAATCAATCATGTAGATCTCCCTCTATAATAGGATCTACCACAGACCCGATCAAAACCCTTAGTAGCAAAGGAATACCCTTGAAGCTGAAACCTAGATTTGATACCAAATGTAGTTTTTAACCCTATACAGAGATTACCTGCAAACGAATTATTAAAGAAAAAAATAATAATAATGGAAAGAACATGAATTATGCACAAATGTTTTCTCTTGGAACCAAAACTGGGAAACCTATATTGATTTTTCGTTATATTCCTTTCAATGTTACAATACATTAAATACATGTTGAACCATCCATAAAACCCAATCCATTAACCCTAGATTAGAACATAACCATAGTTTCATTTATTGGATCTACAAAATACCATGGGAAAAAACCATCATGCCCAAAACCATGTGTAAAAACCATGCATAAAACCATGGGTAGGTCTGCCCACCATCCTTGTGTCCAGCCCCAATCCTTGGGTCCACATAAAAAGAAATTCTCAAGGTTCTACCCTAGACTCTATGCAAGGGGGCTACCACCCCCCTGCAAACCCCTCGACAAAGGCGACTGCAGTGCCCCCGTGACCCCTCCGCTACACCCGATGCAATGTAACAATGCTTAGGCTAGTCAAGGAAAGAATATAACACATACCCAACACATTGTCTTAAGGAAACAGAATGTACAAATTGATGTACTAGCTATGGCCACATCAACTCTTTAATTATTTTAGGGAATGTTTCAAAGTAAACATAAAATAAAATTCATTTCCATGCTCCCTATATGAGAATTTTGAGCATTAATAGGTTTTCCATGATGATGGAAAGTTGATTAGATTATTGAATAACTTGTCATGAATTTTCTCAATACTAGATAAATTAACAAGGTGAAGATGAAGAACTCATACAATTGAAGGTAAATAAGTTTATTTTGATGCCTCAAAATTCGTTTTACCAACAAGGGGGAAAACCTCCCAGTCCAAACCTTAAACACCTCCTTTTCTGTTCGGGGTAGTGGCTCCGACTCGATATAATGGGACCAGTTTCCCAATGAAAGGTGATAAAATGGATAATAAATTCTTATAATGGGATGGAAAAGATGGATTTGGAATGGTTTTTGACTAAAAGATAAAACATATGAAATAATCTACTTTTTTACCCTGGGTTCTTTCTTAACAGTTTTGATTGTGATCTAGAATAATTTTCCTTCGTAAATGAGTAAGAATTTAATAATTTACTTCAATATTGAAAAACATTTTAAAGATAAAATCTTTTAATTAAGAAATCAATTAAAATAACTATGATTAGATTATATCATAATGAAAATATCCTCAATTGTTTCTCATACATGCCATTAAAATATTGTAGCGCTTAAACATATTTAAAAAGAAATTTATGCTAATGTTGTTTTACAGAAGTGCATATAACACAAAACAAAGAGAAACTACAAACAATAAAAGAAAACAAAATCGCTTTAAAATGCTAATAAAAATAATTGTATACAAAAACGCTTGCTTTAAAAAATTAGCAGTCTCGGCCTTTTCTCCTTTACTCCAATGCTTTAAAGTACTACAAAAATGCAACAACTCTCAAGCTTTCTTGCAAAAATAAAAGAGGCGCAATCCGAATTTTTTATTTAAACAAATACTCAAGAAGGAATGCAAAAATGTGAATTCTTCCTTTGGATTTCTCTACCAAATTCTGGACCCTTAAATCAATCCATCATGTGTGTTTAAATAATAATACAATTTTTTTTAAATAGAAGGTCTGTGCACAATGCTGAAAAAATTTAATGAAGTTCCTTGAATCATGAAAAATAAAAACAATTTTCTAAAGATAGTTTTCTAAAATGCCATTTTTGGCTTATTATCCTTGAAGATAAATCTAAATATCCTTGCTTTTTGTAGATTCTATGGAACCAATATGCCTCTTTCTCTACGCAGCCATCTCCTCCACACTCTTGAGATCTATTTATACCTGAAAGGATAAGCCATGGATAAGTAAACCGTGAATCGAGACTGTATTTTCATATAAAATTGAATAAAAACAGGCGGGCCATTTTTATTAAAACACAATCGTTTTTCAACCGAGAAGTTATAATTGAAAAGGGAAGCACTTTAATCCAATAACCAAAATCCAAATCACAATCACTTGAGAATCAGGGGAAAAACCCAGAATAATCGCAATTTCTTGGAGCGAGATTGAACTACAACCGCAATCATATCTAAAATAGGGAGTACTCCAATCAAAATCCAAAGGGGGCCTTCTGAAATCATATTGCAATCACTTTTAGACCAAGAGGGGATGAATTAGCATCATATCTTGAGTAGGGAAAATCCCTATCAAAATAGAATAAAATCTTAATCATATCAATGGAATTAATGAACAGAGGCAAAAATGGCACGTGACCCTTGGATCTTGTGATTTCGATATCGCAATCGCAACACAGAGCAGTTGGGTACCAACAGTCCCTAAATACTTGCGATTGTGATTTGTGGAATGGCATCATGGTGATGTACCTATGACATGGAAGATCCATGTGGAAAGGTGACGTTTAAGTGACGTGGAAATGATGTGGAGGTGACGTCACTAGTTGACGTAGATTTGACGTCAGATCGCAATCGCATTTGGTATGGGCTGGGAGGCATGACCCTCGGTAACTGTGGATGTGATATTGATTTAACTATGTTTTGTAATCACTATGGGTTTGGAAGGATTGGGGGGTGGGGGGGGCAGTGCTTAACCTTTGGCTTTTGTAATTGCACAGACGTAGAGAATTTATGAACTGGAGTGTATAACCCGTCGAGTCCGGCTGATCATAATTTCTAAACAAAGAGGCCACAGGACTTGTTTCAATATTCCTTGGGATGCAATATTTTATACAAAAGATTTAAATCCATGGTTAGGTCTGGGTGATCGCAGTTCTCATTTAAATGAGCCATGGGGGGAAAGGCCTATGTATGTTTCAGACACGATTTTTTATGTTTTTCAATTAATATTGTCGTCGGGTCCGTTCTTATTACAATTATGTTTTCTATATGCCATGGTTTTCATTTTATGTTCGTGGAAAAACCTGTGAACAATTTATGAAACCAACGTTTCAGACTATTTTTCTTCTTTTTATTCTTCTTCTTCTTCTTTTTTTTGTCAGCCTAATTGATTCATAATTATTAATTCAATAATATATTATATATATATATATTATTATATATATATATATATATATATATATATATATATATATATATATTATAATATATAATATATATATATATATATATATATATATATTTATTTATATTTTTTATTTATATATTTATTTAATATTATTATTATTATTATTAAGTGACAAGTTTAATTTTAATGATTGATTATATTTGAATGTATTTATTTGTTTTATATTTTTTTTTATTTTTTTTTAATTTATTTTTATTTTTATTTTTATTTTTATTTTTATTTTATTTTTATTTTTATTTTTATTTTTATTTTATTTTTATTTTTATTTTTTTATTTTTTAACTTATTAAATTTATTAAGGGAGGTTAGATTTATTTATTTATTATTTTATTAGATTTAATTTGCTGCTTTTTTATTTTATTTAATAAGGGTTTCCAGGTGCTACTTAATTTTAGTTCGTCATCCCTATTCATGTTGTTGGAGGATTTCTCAATTTCAATTGACTTTTTCACCCTTCTTTTTAAATAATGGTCTTCCTTGTGAATTAATTTAGCTTGTTCCATACAGATATAGTGTGAGGAAGAACATGTGTGCTCTGCCAGACTTGATTTTTCTGACTTGTTTCTTGTAATATCATTAATGTGTTCTTTTAATCGTATGCCAAAGGATCTCCCTGTTTCACCTATATAAACTTTTCCACATGAGCAGGGAATCGAGTATACTCCTTTGTGATTTTTTGGGTCTATTAAGTCCTTAGCAGAATCAAGCATGTTTTTTAGAGTGTTAGGGGGCATAAAGGCAACAATGATGTTATGCTTGTGAGAATTCTGGCAATTTTATCTGTGGTTCCTTTAATATAGGGTAAGGAGATTCTAGGGTTTTCAAGAGTTTTTCTTTTTTGGTTATTGGTTATGGATTCTTTAATTATTTTTTGGATAATGTGTTTCTGATAGCCATTGTTTATGAAGACCTTATGGATATGGTTAAGTTCTTCCTCTAGGTGTTCAGGATCAGAGATTCTGGAAGCTCTGGTGGCTAGGGTTTTGATGACACCAACGTTTTGTTTCGAATGGTGGTGCGAGTTTGAATGAAGATATTTTTCAGTGTGTGTCTGTTTTCTGAAGACCTGGTGGCTTAGTTTGCCATTTTTCTTGGTAAGGAGGACATCTATGAAGGGGAGTTGGTTGTATTTTTCAATTTCAATAGTGAATTTTATGTGTTTAGAGAGGTTTTTTTATATGAGATAAAAATTCATTAAGTTTATCTAAACCATGGCTCCATTTAGCGAAAATGTCATCTACATATCTTTTCCATTCTTCAGGGGTAAAGGGGAAAGACCTAAGGGCCATTTGCTCAAAGTGTTCCATGTATAAGTTGGCAATCAATGGTGATAACAAAGAGCCCATTGTAACACCATGTGTTTGCTCATAGATTTTTCCTTTGAAACTGAAGTATGAAGATTTAAGGCAAATGCCTATTAGTTCCACAGTTTCAAGGTCTGTGATTTTCTTCAATACTTCTATGGCTTCATCCACTGGAATCATGGTGTAGAGAGACACTACGTCAAAACTAACCATTAGGTCATTGTCACTAAATTCTAGGTTTTAATCCATTCTATGAAGGAAGCGGAATCTGTGATGTAAGAGGGAGTGTTACCAAATAAAGGTCTAATTTTGTTAGCAAGGTATTTTGCTAACCAGTAGGTGGGTGATCCTATAGTGTTTACTATAGGTCTTAATGGAACTCCAGTTTTATGGATTTTAGGCACTCCATAAATTCTAGGGATAATGGCATTATTAGGTATTAATCTGTTCTTAATAGTAGAATCAAGAGAGGAGTTTTTAATTTTGTTACTTGGCGAAGGATTTTTCTGCTAGGGTCCTTGTTAAGAACTCTATAACAGCCACTCTTGTTTAGGTGTTCTTCCATTTTATAATCATAATCTGTCCTATCCATAATAACAATGGCATTTCCTTTGTCAGCTTTTGAGATTATAATGTTTTTGTTATTCTTGATGTTTTTTAAAGCTTTGGCTTCTTCTTTGGATATGTTGCTAGGAGGAGGTCTGGTATTTCTGAGAATTCTGGAAACGTCCTGTCTTATTTCTTCTGCAGCATTTTGATCAGTGTTTTTGATAATGACTTCAATGTTGCTTATGATGTCATTTATGGGAATTTTGGTTCGAGATAAAGCGAAATTTAGACCTTTCTCTAGAATCAATTTCAGGTTATCATCTAATGCTAGCTGTGAGAGATTAATTACGGTTGATTTTCTAATTGAGTTGTTGACTGAATTCGTCAAGTTCTTGATGTAGTCAGTGGCAGTTGTGTGGGGAGCTTCATTAGTTTGTTGCGCTAAGCTATTTAAATGGGCACTAGATGGGAGGTAATTGATGTAGGTAGCAACGAAGGTGAAGCTGTCTGGATTACGTGACACTGATAAAACCCACGCTATCTCAAGAGGATCCATGTAATTATTGTTTGACTGCGTATACCTGAGATCCTTCTGTGTGGTGTCATTATTGTATTCATGCGTATGTCTGACTTGCGTATTACAACATATACCTGAGATATCGTTTAACATCATAGTACAGTTTTGAGTATCATGTTGAGGATCCTTGACATCTTTCTTCATAGGGCTATTGGTGAGAGCGCTGCCTGGGTGCATAGTCTTGTCCAGCTGCGTGAGGGGATGCAGCAAGGTATCCTGTAGATCCATGTTGTTCTGCATATTTCTGGCCTGCCTGTTACAGCTCATACCAGGGATATTGCTCTGTATAACACCTATTTGAGGATTTCATTCTTTCAGCACATGTATAATAGGAAGAGCGTAGCCTGGGTATGCTGTGGTGGGAGAATGATGATGGGAGGGGCTGAGCATGGCCAGGAGTAACTCAGAGTTGGAATGCCAGTTGGGTTTTCGTTGTACGTGAGTGGTGGAAAAATTTAAGAGAGAATCTTCTGTGTTATTATTGAGGTCAGTGTTTCTTAGGGTATTAAGTTTTTGATTTTTTTAGCAAGTGTAATCAAGACATCTCTCAGATTTGGCAAAGGTGAAGGCATCTAAGTTCTACCAAAGATCAGAGCTAAGAGTTGATGATAGCTGAAGATGCAAGCCCAAAAGCTTTCCAGATATTTTAATTAATCGAAATCTGGCAAATTTGATTTCATGTTTGATGAGGGTTTTACTAAGTTTATTGAAGACAGAGATGTTTCGACCCCGTTTAAGGGGATGGCTGCATTTGGCCAAATTTGGAGTGAGGTTTTCATCTCTACATTGCTTTAGAAATATGAGATTTGATAGGTTTCTAGCTCTGGAGATTCTCATGTTCTCAAAATTTAAAGCATTGTTTATTATGTCCCTTCCATGGTGGGACTTAATGGTGTTAAAGAGAGATTCCATACAAGTAGGTAGAATTTTATGTTTGTGGAAAAACCTATGAACAATTTATGAAACCAACATTTCGAACTAGCTTGGTGAGTCCATCATCAAGGCAATGTGATTTGTATTTTGAGAAGAGAGAGCGTGAAATTATGGAGCTATTAATAGTTATTTTTAAAATATTTGATATCTCTTCTTCTTTTTTTTTCAGCCTAATTGATTCATAATTATTAGTTCTATATATATATATATATATATAAATTAATTTTATTTATATATTATTTTTTATTATTATTATTTTTAAATTTTTATTTTTTTAAGTGACAGGTTTAATTAATGATTGATTATATTTGAATGTATTTATTTGGTTTTATATTTATCTATTTTAAATTTTTATTTTTTTTTTTTTTTTAATTTTTTTTTTAATTAATTATTATTATTAATTATTTTTTAATTATTATTATTATTATTTATTTATTTTTACAGAATTCGGTTGCTATATTATGAGCTGAAAAAAGGAGTCAGATCTCCATGCATACAATACTTTCTGGGTATCTTGGATCAGAGGAATTACAAAATGGGTCCCTTCCTTGATCCTTGTTCTTGTAGTTCTGCCTCTGAAGCTTCCTATACTATTGTAAATCCTAACATATTGCAGAGACCAAAATTTACAGCTACACAACATAATTAATCTATTTCAATATGACTGATCTGCCTAGCCGTGGAATCTTCCGGATTTGAATCTGGATCCATCTGCTTCGCGCTGGAGGGGAAGTCTCAGCTATTGTAACTCGAGCAAACTTAATGGTTGGCCGATTCTTTTGATCACTAAACCAGATACAGCGGGGTGAGATGAGGAGGATGGGAGCATTGAGATGCCGATGCTCACGCGGACAGCTTTTCTTAACACATTGAAGAGCTCTATTCTTTGGAGTATAAGTAGAATTGACCTGTGCGCTTCGAGGGCGAGAAGATGTCAAACTGAGCAGCATGGGGCTGTTGCAGATCCGCATAGTGGAGAAAGACAAATCCCTCACAGTATGAGAGGTCGATCTAAAAGGACGATTCTCATCTTTAGGCTTGTGTTTTCCCATGCGTTGAGGCGATTTCCTGATTGCAAATCTAAGCAAATTCCTACCTACTTTACCTATTCTGTCGCCGGCACAGATTGCTTGATTTATCTCCCTGATTCTGTCAGCTGGAAAACTCCTGTTATTGACTAGATATGAAAGGATCATGGTAACGGTTGGAATGACACGCTGGAATTACAGCTAAGACTGCCTATGGGTCTTTCGCATGCTCTGTTGGCATGTTTATCTGCTTCTTTGTTCAACCTGCGGAGGATGTGATAATAATTAACCTCTTCCATTGAATTTGATTTCGTTGATTTATCTATTGGAGGAGGATATTTGGATTACTCTGTTGGTGTGTCATAAGCCGAATGATTATTGAGGAATCCCCGAACACCACTGCCTTCTTTATCGCAAGTTTAATTAATTGGTTGAGGCCCTGAAACAGGGCTAGTCCTTCAGCTCTATTGTTGGAGTTTTCCCCTAGTCCCCACTCATAATGAAGGATGCAGTCTCCGTTTTCATTGTAGATAAGGCCCCCTGCACCGGCTAGACCCGGATTCGACTTAGATGCGCCATCAAAGAATAGGCAGAATTTATTGCAGTTGCCCAGCCATTTAGAGAATTCCTCTTCTTTTAATCTCATTTTCCACGCACTTTTTACTGGTTTCCTGAGCGTTGATTTATTGTTGGTTTCCTGAGCGCTGGATATGTTCTCCAGAACGTAGCTGAGAAGGTTTCTCTCCTCAATACTGTAATTGGTTACATCTATTTTACCGCTGCTGTGGTTTGTAACAGATTCTAGAGCCAACATTTTGGCTTTGTGGCACATTTTCCTGATGTTGAAGTCTTTCTCCTGGAAGACCTTGCCATTTCGTGCTAACCATATGCACCATAGGAGTGTAAGTGGAATGATGTTCCATACTCTTTGAGCTAGCTTACTTATTTTCTCTCTCCAAGGACAGTTCTTCCTCCATTTATAAATCGTTTCTGCAATGGTGGTCTGAGGCTCCCAGGGTGTTTCTCCCATTGAGGCCATTCTCTTCCAGCATTGACCGGCCACCGGACATTCTATAAATAAATGTTGCATCATTTCCTCTGACCCACAGCAGTTTGGGCACCTGGATGGACCCATTATGCCTCTTTTTCTTAGATTTTTCGCTGTTAGCATTTTCCCTTTCAGAAGAAGCCAAATAAAGAACTTAACCTTGGGGGGCGCTTCCGCTCTCCAGACTATTTTCCAATGATTCCAGGGTTCCAGTTGATAGGTGTTGTCACAGAGATATTGATGTCCAGCTTTCATTGTGTATTGTGTTCCAGTTGGATCCCATCGATACCCGTCCAGTGCGCCTTCTTGAACTGGAGCTTTGTTGTGGAGGAGCTGTTTCAGAGCAGTGAGACTGGTTTCTAATGCATTGGGTGGATCCGGGAATTTCCAGCCTATCCAGGCATGAATGTGGCTGTCCCATTTTGATATTTGGGACAAGTGGAAAAGTCCTTTTTCATTAAGTCAGTTTATGACAGGAATTGCCTCTGCCTTTGATCCCATAGGTTGCTGCCCTAGGACTTTGTCTATAGAGAAATTGATATTGTTTCCCCCTCCTGGGACCTTAGAGATATTTTGATTCATAAATGGTATGGCCTTCTTGCAAAGGTTCCAAATTTTTGTGCAGTGTCTGTTAAGAATACTAGACTCCAAAAGCTGCTGCCTTGTACAGTTTAAGTATTTTACCTCCAAAACCTTCTTCCACCACCCTGTAGACCCTGTGATCAATCTCCATACAATTTTTGCTCCAAGAGCCAAATTTAGAAGCTTTGGGGATCTGATGCCCAGTCCTCCTTTTTCCTAATATTGGATTATATTCTTCCAGCTTACTAGATTAAATTTATTTTTATCCGTTTTCCCTCCTTGCCAAAGAAAGTGTCTGAGTACTCTTTCCATTTTTTGATGGAAAGCAGCTGAAGCTTGATATAAAGAGAAATGGTATATGGGAAGAGAAACAATACCTGATTTTAGAAGGACTAGCCTTCCTGCTGGGTTCAACCACATTGTGCCCCATTGCTGCACTTTTCTCGTTATTTTGTCAAGGATTTCATTCCAGGTATCAGCTTTCAAGGGTCCCAAGCTTACTGGCATTCCTAAATAGGAGAAGTGGTTCCAGATTAGTCTGCAGGAAACTCCAAATATATTTGCAATACTGTGAATGGTATGATTTGCTGCGTTCCATCCATAAATCCAACTTTTTATCTGGTTGACTTTCCCTCCTGAATAATCCATGAACTAGTCCAATATCTTCTTGAATCGCCTTGTTATTGTAATGGATGCTCCTCCTATCAGCAGAGTGTCGTCAGCAAACTGCGAGTGATTGATGTTCTTTGTTCCATGTTCGATCTTGATACCAATGATTAATCCTACTCTCTGGTTATAGTCCAAGGCTTGATTGAATGATTCAGCCATGAGGATGAACAGATAAGGAGATAGGGGGCAGCCTTGTCTAAGACCACGGGATGATTAGAAGGCTGCACATGGTCTCCCATTGATCAAAGGCGAGATCCAAGGTCCGTTTATACAAGCTGCGATCATAGAGGTGAAGGAGGGATCAAACCCCATTTTATGAAGGACAGAAAATAGATAGGAGTGTCTTACTCTATCGAAAGCATTTGCAAGATCCAGCTTTAGAACAAATCCCTTTTCTTTCCTGGTCGAACTCGAGTGGATGGCCTCTTGCACGAGGAGGATAGAATCAGCAATGTGCCTGTTAGAGAGAAAACCCCCTTGATTTTCAGAGATCAAGGAGAGAAGGAGGGGTTTTATCCTGACTGCTAATATTTTTGAGATAATTTTGTAGGTTGAGTTGCATAAAGAAATTGGTCGGAATCTCGAGAAGGAGGAAGGGCAATTTTCTTTTGGTATCAGAGCAAGATACGTGGAGTTGGTGAATCCCCCGATTTTACCTTTTTTCATCACCCAACGAATCATCTTTAAGAGATATTTTTTTTATCATTGACCAGTATTCCTGATAGAAACAAATGGGAAATCCATCCGGTCCTGGTGCTTTGTCAAGATGCAAACTCCAAATAGTTGTTTTGATTTCCTCTTCTTCTACTTCTTTGTTAAGATTGTTGTTCATTTCTTGCGTGACCCCTTTAGGCAGATACTGGAGCATGTTGGAATAATCTTTTGCACCTTTTTCTTCAATCAGAAGTTTGCAGAAATGGCTGGTGGCTGCTTCCTTTATAGTTTCCTAGGTACTATATCAGTTCCTTTCATTGTCCATTATTGTACTCACTGTGTTTCTAAGCTTTCTCACAGTTGCTTGCTTATAAAAATAAGCCATGTTTTTATCTCCTTCCTGCAACCAGAGTTGCCTTGATTTTAATCTCCACTTTATTTCTTCGTCCCTGAGGATTTGGTTCAACTGCGAATATAATTTACCTTCTTGTTCTTTATTCTGCTGCAATAGCCCTTGTCTTTCAATTCTCTGTTGCACGTCCTCTAGAGCTTTTTTTATTTTCTTTTTATTCAATTCGGGCTCTTGATAATTGTTCCTTGTCCAGTTCTTTAAAGCCTGCCTTACTCTTTTAAGTTTTGTCTCCCAGATATAACTTGGAGACCCTTCGACATGATGGATCCATGTCGTTTGGACCACTTCTCTGGCAGCTGGTATCCGATTCCATATTGAGCTATATTTGAAGGGTATGGGCCCTAGAAGGCAATGGCTTTGGAGACTTAGAGTTATCAGGTAGTGATCAGAAGCCGACATATTGAGGATATTTGAATATCCTGTTGAGAAAGTGGAAAGGTATGCTATGTTGATAAGGAATCTATCGAGCCGTTCCATGATGTTGCTGGCACCAATTCTTCTGTTGCTCCAGGTATACCTACGGTTTTTGGGCCTGACATCAACTAGATCATGATCCTGTATTATGGTCTCTAAGCGACTTCTAGAAGGATCAGGAGTGAAATTACCTCCTCTTTTTTCATTTGCATGCAGCACTATATTAAAATCTCCTGCTACAATGAGATTGGTATTCTGGTCCATTTCTATATTTGCTTTCAGAGTGTCCCAGCATATCTCTTTTTCTCTATACTGATTTGTAGCATACACATTATACACCGTTACTAATTGGCCTCCAGTTCTACTTTCAAGTGTGGTTCGGATCCAGTTTTGATGAACATTGGTAGAGTTGCACATCCATTTGTCGCTATCCCATAAGGTTACTATACCACCTGAGGCTCCTCTTGCCTCACTTATGCTTCCACGGAAACGTTTATGCTGACTAATTACTTTATTCATTTCACATTGATCCTGCTTTGTTTCTTGTATAAGCATGATTTCTGGGTTCTCACTGTGGATTAAATCCTTGAGGGGAGCTAGCTTAGAGGGGTGCCCTAATCCCCTGCTGTTCCAAGATAGGATTTTCATCATGAGCTACTAGCTGTATGGAGAGGTGCTCGCCTCTCATGGCCTTTATTGCTGTTTCCTTTTTCCAGATGCCCAAGAATAAAAGTCTCTATTGGTGTTTGAGTGCCCAATGCAATGTCTTTTTGTGCACTTTCGTCCCTTTGCTATTTAGCTGATTTTCTTCCAGGTCCTTGCTTTTTTTGAACATCACGGGGCGCTCCATGATCCTGTGAAGAGCTCCTGGTAGTAAAGAGGGAGGATCAGGTGGGGGCTGCATGGAGGGGGGAGGAGATTGATGTGGAGGGGGATCAATGGAGGGGATGTCAGGGCCCGATTCAGCCTCAGAAAGGACCGCAAAGGGGTTGGAAGAAGGAGGGAGAGGCGGATTGGGTATCAGAGAGGGAGGGGGAAAAGGGCACTGGCAGGAGGTTCTAGGGACATCAGAATCCATAGGAGATTTGTGGGGAGGCGATGATTTTTTCTTTTTAACAGATTCCCAGTGGCCATCTTGCTCATCATTATCTACATTAACAATTTGTGCGCATCTATTTGCAAAGTGTCTGTATTCGTGGCATACCTTGCATTTAAATGGTATCTGCTCGTAGTCTAATTGATGGATGTGGCTCCAATCATCCACTTTCAGCTTGACCGCCTCTGGCAATCCTCAGCCTAGGTCGACTTCCACATAGATCCTTGCGCATGCCTACATGTTGTCTTAGGGTTCACTGCGATCTATATATTTTCCCACCGCATTTCCTATAGCTTTGACTGAATCACCCCCCCAACAGTGAAGAGGTAGATGTGGAAGCCGTACCCAAACTGGAACAACATTCGGGATATCTAGTTCTGGGTCGAAATCCAGGGTCCATTTGTTGAGGTAGAGGCCCCTGGAGTCCATAAAATATGGTTTGTTCCTGAATATTAGATCTTTGTCCTCCTTTGTCTCGAAATGAAATGTAAAATATCCTCTGCCACAGAATCTGATAGATATTTTACCCTGAATCTTGTCCGACCAGTTTCGTTCAATCCACCTTTGCACTGTTCTGGGCGAGGGCCAGAGTCCTGTAAATTGCCCAATTAATCCTTTCTCTACTAGGGAAAGAGCTGCCATGCGTGGGATAGAAGGCGGCAGCTGAACCTCCTGTAATATATCAAGTTTCTTTAAAAACTTTGCTGCTGTTGGTCGAGGTCGTTGCGGGGGGAGAGAATTTACCAGGTTGGAGAAGGCTCGTTGCCGATCTGAATCCCCGCAAGGTGGATCTAGAGGATCCATGCTGAAATCGCAGGCAGTCAGGCTCGCGCAACGCTCGTTTTTTTATTCTTATTATTACTATTCTTATTATTATTTTTTTTTTTTTATTTTATGTTATTTTTATTTTATTTCTTATTTTTTTTAATTAATTAATTATTTATTTTTTATTATTATTATTATTATTATTATTATTTATTATTTTATTATATTCTATGCTATATAAATAAGTTCCTTGTTATGTATTAGTTTGAATTGAATTTTATTTTATTTTATTTTTATTTTTGACTTATTAAATTTCATTAAATGGACTTGGATAAATTTATTTATTTATTATTTTATTAGATTTAATTGACTGCTTTTCTATTTTATTTAATAAGGGTTTCCAGGTGCTACTTAATTTTAGTTTTTCATCTCTATTCATGTTGTTGGAGGATTTCTCAATTTCAATTGCCTCTTTCACCATTTTTTTTAAATAATGGTCTTCCTTCTGAATTAATTTAGCTTGTTCCATATAGATATAGTGTGAGGAAGGACATGCGTGCTCTGCTAGACCTGATTTTTCTGACTTGTTTCTTGTAATATCATTAATGTGTTCTTTTAATCTTATGCCAAAGGATCTCCCTGTTTCACCTATATAAACTTTTCCACATGAGCAGGGAATCGAGTATACTCCTTTGTGATTTTTTGGGTCTATTAAGTCCTTAGCAGAATCAAACATGCTTTTTAGGGTGTTAGGGGGAGTAAAGGAAACCATGATGTTATTCTTGGCGAGAATTCTCGCAATTTTATCTGTGGTTCCTTTAATATAGGCTAAGGAGATTCTAGGGTTTTCAAGAGTTTTTCTTTTTTGGTTATTGGTTATGGATTTTTTAATTTTTTTTTGGATAATGTGTTTCTGATAGCCATTGTTTATGAAGACCTTATGGAGATGGTTAAGCTCTTCCTCTAGATGTTCAGGGTCAGAGATTTTGGAAGCTCTAGTGGCTAGGGCTTTGATGACACCAACTTTTTGTTTCGGATGGTGGTGAGAGTTTGAATGAAGATATTTGTCACTGTGTGTCTATTTTCTGAAGACCTGGTGGCTTAGTTTGCCATTTTTCTTGGTAAGGAGGACATCTAAGAAGGGGAGCTGGTTGTCTTTTTCAATTTCAATAGTGAATTTTATGTGTTTAGAGAGGTTGTTTATATGAGATAAAAATTCATTAAGTTTATCTAAACCATGGCTACATTTAGCGAAAATGTCATCTACATATCTTTTCCATTCTTCAGGGGTAAAGGGGAAAGACCTAAGGGCCATTTGCTCAAAGTGTTCCATGTATAAGTTGGCAATCAATGGTGATAACGGAGAGCCCATTACAACACCATGTGTTTGCTCATAGATTTTTCCTTTGAAACTGAAGTATGAAGATTTAAGGCAAATGCCTATTAGTTCCATAGTTTCAAGGTTTGTGATTTTCTTCAATACTTATATGGCTTCATCCACTGGAACCATGGTGTAGAGAGACACTACGTCAAAGCGAACCATTAGGTCATTATCACTAAATTCTAAGTTTTTAATCCATTCTGTGAAGGAAGCAGAATATTTGATGTAAGAGGGAGTGTTACCAGATAAAGGTCTAAGTTTGTTAGCAAGGTATTTTGCTAACCAGTAAGTGGGTGATCCTATAGTGTTTACTATAGGTCTTAATGGAACTCCAGTTTTATGGATTTTAGGCACTCCATAAATTCTAGGGATAATGGCATTATTAGGTATTAATCTGTTCTGAATAGTAGAATCAAGAGAGGAGTTTTTTATTTTGTTACTTACTTGGCGAAGGATTTTGCTGCTAGGGTCCTTGTTAAGAACTCTATAGCAACCACTCTTGTTTAGGTGTTCTTCCATTTTATAATCATAATCTGTCCTATCCATAATAACAGTGGCATTTCCTTTGTCAGCTTTTAAGATTATAATGTTTTTGTTATTCTTGATGTTTTTTAAAGCTTTAGCTTCTTCTTTGGATATGTTGCTAGGAGGACGTCTGGCATTTCTAAGAATTCTTGAAACGTCCTGCCTTATTTCTTCTGCAACATTTTGATCAATGTTTTTGATAATGACTTCAATGTTGCTTATGATGTCATTTATGGGAATTTTGGCTGGAGATAAAGTGAAATTTAAACCTTTTTCTAGAAGCAATTTCAGGTTATCATCTAATACTAGCTGTGAGAGATTAATTACGGTTGATTTTCTAATTGAGTTGTTGACCGAATTCATCAAGTTCTTGATGTAGTCAGTGGCAGCTACGTGGGGAGCTTCATTATTTTGCTGCATTGAGCTATTTAAATGGGCACTGGATGGGAGGTAATTGATGTAGGTAGCAACGAAGGTGGAGCTGTCTGGATTACGTGATGCTGATACAACCTGCGTTGTCTCAAGAGGATCCATGTAATTATTGTTTGACTGTGTATACTTGAGATCCTTCTGCGTGGTGTGATTATTGTATTCATGCGTATGTCTGACTTGCATATTACAACATATACCTGAGATATCGTTTAACATCGTAATACAGTTTTGAGTATCATGCTGAGGATCCTTGACTTCTTTCTACACAGGGCTATTGAAGAGAGCATTGTCTGGGTGCGTAGTCCTGTCCAGCTGCGTGAGGGGATGCAACAAGGTATCCTGTAGATCCCTGTTGTTCTACGTATTTTTGTCCTGCGTGTTACAGATCATACCAGGGATATTTCTCTGTATAACACCGATTTGAGGATTGCATTCTTTCAACACATGTATAATAGGAAGAGTGCAGCCTGGGTATGCTGTGGTGGGAGAACGATGATGGGAGGGGCTGGGCGTGGCCAGGAATAACTCAAAGTTGGAATTCCAGTTGGGTTTTCGCTGTACCTGAGTGGTGGAAAGATTTAAGAGAGAATCTTTTGTGTTATTATTGAGGTCAGTGTTTCTTAGGGTATTAAGTTTTTTGGTTTTTTTAGCAAGAGTGTAATCAAGACATCTCTCAGCTTTGGCGAAGGTGAAAGCGTCTAAGTTCTACCAAAGATCAGAGCTAAGAGTTGATGATAGCTGGAGATGCAAGCCCAGAATTTTTTCAGATATTTTAATTGATCAAAATCTGGCAAATTTGATTTCATGTTTGATGAGGGTTTTACTAAGTTTATTGAAGACAAAGATGTTTCGACCCCGTTTAAGGGGATGGCTGCATTTGGCGAAATTTGGAGAGAGGTTTTCATCTCTACATTGCTTTAGAAATATGAGATTCGATAGGTTTCTAGCTCTAGAGATTCTCATCTTCTCAAAATTTAAAGCATTGTTCATTATGTCCCTTCCATGGTGGGACTTAATGGTGTTAAAGAGAGATTCCATACAGGTTAGTAGAATTTTATGTTTGTGGAAAAACCTGTGAACAATTTATGAAACCAACGTTTCAGACTAGCTTGGTGAGTCCATCATTAGGGCAATGTGATTTGTATTTTGAGAAGAGAAAGAGTGAAATTATGGAGCTATTAATAGTTATTTTAAAAATATTTTATATCTCTTCTTCTTCTTCTTTTTGACCTAATTAATTCATAATTATTAATTCAATATATATAATATTTATATATATTATATATATATATAGTATATATATAATATGATTTTATTTAAATTATTATTATTATTTATTATTGTTATTTTTATTATTTATTTTTTTTAGTGAACAGGTTTAATTAATGATTGATTATATTTGAATTGATATTTAATTTGGTTTATTTTATTTTATTTTTTTAATTTTTTTAATTAATTATTATTATTTTTTAATTATTTATTATATTTTTTTTTTTTTTTATTATTATTATTATATCATATTCTATGTTAATATAAATAGTGTATTTTGAATTGAATGAATATTTTTTTTTTTTTTTTTATTTTTTTTTTTAAGGGAGTTAGATTTATTTATTATTTTATTAGATTTAATTTACTGCTTTTTATTTTATTTAATAAGGGTTTCCAGGTGCTACTTAATTTTAGTCCGTCATCCCTATTCATGTTGTTTGAGGATTTCTCAATTTCAATTACCTCTTTCACCCTTCTTTTTAAATAATGGTCTTCCTTGTGAATTAATTTAGCTTGTTCCATACAGATATAGTGTGAGGAAGAATATGCGTGCTCTGTCAGACCTGATTTTTCTTACCTGTTTCTTGTAATATCATTAATGTGTTCTTTTAATCTTATGCCAAAGGATCTCCCTATTTCACCTATATAAACTTTTCCGCATGAGCAGGGAATCGAGTATACTCCTTTGTGATTTTTCGGGTCTATTAAGTCCTTAGGAGATCAAGCATGTTTTTTAGGGTGTTAAGGGGCGTAAAGGCAACCATGATGTTATGCTTGCGAGAATTCTCGCAATTTTCTCTTTGGTTCCTTTAATATATGGTAAGGAGACTCTAGGGTTTTCAAGAGTTTTTCTTTTTTGGTTATTGGTTATGGATTCTTTAATTATTTTTTGGATAATGTGTTTCTGATAGCCATTGTTTATGAAGACGTTATGGAGATGGTTAAGTTCTTCCTCTAGATGTTCAGGGTCAAAGATTCTGGCAGCTCTGGTGGCTAGGGTTTTGATGACACCAACATTTTGGATGGTGGTGGGAGTTTGAATGAAGATATTTGTCAGTGTGTGTCTGTTTTCTGAAGACCTGGTGGCTTAGTTTGCCATTTTTCTTGGTAAGGAGGACATCTAAGAAAGGGAGTTGGTTGTCTTTTTCAATTTCAATAGTGAATTTTATGTGTTTAGAGAGGTTGTTTATATGAGATAAAAATTCATTAAGTTTATCTAAACCATGGCTCCATTTAGCGAAAATGTCATCTACATATCTTTTCCATTCTTCAGGGGCAAAGGGGAAAGACCTAAGGGCCATTTGCTCAAAGTGTTCCATGTATAAGTTGGCAATCAATGTTGATAATGGAGAGCCCATTGCAACAACATGTGTTTGCTCATAGATTTTTCCTTTGAAGCTGAAGTATGAAGATTTAAGGCAAATGCCTATTAGTTCCACAGTTTCAAGGTCTGTGATTTTCTTCAATACTTCTATGGCTTCATCCACTAGAAACTGGGTGTAGAGAGACACTACGTCAAAGCTAACCATTAGGTCATTGTCACTAAATTCTAGGTTTTTAATCCATTCTATGAAGGAAGTGAAATATTTGATGTAACAGGGAGTGTTACCGAATAAAGGTCTAAGTCTGTTAGCAAGGTATTTTGCTAACCAGTAAGTGGGTGATCCTATAGTGTTTACTATAGGTCTTAATGGAACTCCAGTTTTATGGATTTTAGGCACTCCATAAATTCTAGGGATAATGGCATTATTAGGTATTAATTTGTTCTTAATTGTAGAATCAAGATAGGAGTTTTTAATTTTGTTACTTACTTGGCGAAGGATTTTGTTGCTAGGGTCCTTGTTAAGAACTCTATAGCAGCCACTCTTGTTTAGGTGTTCTTCCATTTTATAATCATAATCTGTCCTATCCATAAAAACAGTAGCATTTCCTTTGTGAGCTTTTAAGATTATAATGTTTTTTAAAGCTTTGGCTTCTTCTTCGGATATGTTACTAGGAGGAGGTCTGGCATTTCTGAGAATTCTGGAAATGCCCTATCTTATTTCTTTTGCGGCATTTTGATCAGTGTTTTTGATAATGACTTCAATGTTGCTTATGATGTCATTTATGGGAATTTTGGCTGGAGATAAAGCGAAATTTAGACCTTTTTCTAGAAGAAATTTCAAGCTATCATCTAATGCTCACTGTGAAAGATTAATTACGGTTGATTTTCTAATTGAGTTGTTGACCGAATTCATCAAGTTCTTGATGTAGTCAGTGGCAGCTGCATGGGGAGCTTCATTAGTTTGTTGCGTTAAGCTATTTAAATGGGCGCTGGATGGGAGGTAATTGATGTAGGTAGCAGCGAAGGTGGAGTTGTCTGGATTACGTGATGCTGATACAACCTGCGCTATCTCAAGAGGATCCATGTAATTATTGTTTGACTGCGTATACCTGAGATCCTTCTGCGTGGTGTGATTATTGTATTCATGCGTATGTCTGACTTGCGTATTACAACATATACTTGAGATATCGTTTAACATTGTAATACAATTTTGAGTATCATGTTGAGGATCCTTGACTTCTTTCTGCGCAGGGCTATTAGAGAGAGCACTACCTAAGTGCATAGTCCTATCCAGCTATGTGAGGGGATGCAGCGAGGTATCCTATAGATCCATGTTGTTCTACGTATTCCTGGCCTGCGTGTTACAAATCATACCAGGGATATTTCTTTGTATAACACCGATTTGAGGATTGCATTCTTTCAGCACATGTATAATAGGAAGAGCGCAGCCTGGGTATGCTGTGGTGGGAGAGCAATGATGGGAGGGGCTAAGAGTGGCCAGGAATAACTCAGAGTTGGAATGCCAATTGGGTTTTTGTTGTACCTAAGTTGTGGAAAGATTTAAGAGAGAATCTTCTGTGTTATTATTGAGGTCAGTGTTTCTTAGGTTATTAAGTTTTTTGGTTTTTTTAGCAAGAGTGTAATCAAGACATCTCTCAGCTTTGGCGAAGGTGAAAACATCTAAGTTCTGCCAAAGATCAGAGCTAAGAGTTGATGATAGCCAGAGATGCAAGCCCAGAAGTTTTTCAAATATTTTAATTAATCGAAATCTGGCAAATTTGATTTCATGTTTGATGAGGGTTTTACTAAGTTTATTGAAGACATCTCGACAGAGATGTTTCAACCCCGTTTAAGGGGATGGCTGCATTTGGTGAAATTTGGAGTGAGGTTTTCATCTCTACATTACTTTAGAAATATGAGATTCTATAGGTTTCTAGCTCTGGAGATTCTCATCTTCTCAAAATTTAAAACATTGTTCATTATGTCCTTTCCATGGTGGGACTTAATGGTGTTAAAGAGAGATTCCATACAAGTTGGTAGAATTTTATGTTTGTGGAAAAACCTGTGAACAATTTATGAAACCAACATTTCGGACTAGCTTGGTGAGTCCATCATCAGGGCAATATGATTTGTATTTTGAGAAGAGAAAGCATGAAACTATGGAGCTATTAATAGTTATTTTTAAAATATTTGATATCTCTTCTTCTTTTTTGTCAGCCTAATTGATTCATAATTATTAATTCAATATATATATATATATAATATATAATTAATTATTAATTTTTATTTATATATTTATTTATTATTATATTATTATTATTATTTATTATTATTTATTATTTTATTTATTTATTTAAGTGACAAGTTAATTAATGATTGATTATATTGAATGTATTATTTGGTTTATATTTATTTATTTATTATTTATTTTATTTTTTATTATTATTATTTTTTTTAATTAATATTATTATTTATTATTTATTTATTTTTATTTTTATTTTTATTTATTTATTTATTTATGAAACCAACGTTTCAGACTAGCTTGGTGAGTCCCACGTATGTGTCTAGATAGTAAAATTCCTGCAAAAATACTAAAAGCATGAAAATGTGCTCGGCTAGGATCCCACATAGAAATTAGGCCTCCAAAAGTACTAGTTGAACCGTCTGCAACAATGTGCCACAATGGGAAAATTTTCCTGAAATATGCAATGGCCCGAGGTATGTCTACGAGAGTTTCATGTATGAGAACAATAAAAGGAAGAGTATCTAGAATAATTTGCTTAATACCCAGTTGTTTGGAGTGATTCCCCAAACCCCTAATGTTAATGGAGAGGATATTCATCATGGTTGAACAGAAGCGGGCAATGAAGCTCTAAGTGCCCGAGAATTGGACGAGGAGATAATAGGTACAGCAAGGAGGTTTACAGATTCTTGAAATAGATCTTGAGGCCCATGGCGTTCCAGAAATTCCGACTAACCTTTATTTGAGTCTTATGAATAATGATGTTTTTAGCAGAACGCGGGTTGATATGTGGGGAGGATCTTGGGGTATCATCCTTATGTATGGTCAGGGATTTGAGATCCATCTTAGTCTTGAGAAGAAGGAAGTCAATGTCACTCCTAATTGAGTTGTGAGGGGAGGTATTGGAGTGGTCATCTAGATAGTGTGTAGGAAGAGTTATAACAAGTTCAAGAGCAGACATAATAGGAGAGATCATGAGATTGTTATCAGGAGAGCAAGGGGGCGAGAAAATCGACAAATCATGAAGTGGATTAACCTTATGTGGAGGGACCTCCTTAGATTGAGGGAAATTAGAGGGACTGAATGATAATTCGGCATCGGAAAGATGTCGGGGTGAGTCATCAAAACCCAGTGCAACATCCAAATTCACGTGTGAAGGAGTGGAAGAAGAGATATTCAATGAATATGATGAAATATAAATTTGAGAGGGGTCAAACTAAGAAAAAGAAGTACCTTTGTAAGGGTGTGAATTGACATCTTGTGTTCGATGAGGGAAATCATTCAGCTAAGGAGCAAGTCTCATTGTATTGTGCAAACCAGACCTTCTCCTGCTTGGTCATCACTTCTTCAAGTGTCTAGCCTGATGACAGAGAAGGCAACAAAATGGGATGCCCCAATAATCTAGTCATTGCCGAATTCACAAAGGGCCCCAAGCCAAGTGCAAATTTTCTAAAAGGCCACCAGAGAAATGAATCTCTACTAAAATTCAGTCCAACCACTTGTCATGTGTCTCTACCACTTTGGGATCAATGTATATGAAATGACCAATTGCATTTTTTATTTCAGTCAATGCCCTCTTAATCAAGAATTCAAGTGGTAGCCCGGGCAATTTGACCCAAAAAAAATCATTTTTGGGCATGTCCAACAATGGATTGAACTCGATATACCATTTATGTAGTTATAGGAAACTTCTCCCTCGCAACCAAGGAATCTTCAAGATTTTTTCAGCATCCGCCATATGCAAGAAATGTATGTTGAACAATGCGTTCATCAGAATGTTGATCTTTGAAGTGTATCCCAGTAAGGGCCCCCAAACCTTCTTAGCCTAGTTCTGTTGATTTCTGGTAGCATCGGATGTGCTCTAAGTCTCAAATTTTGCGGGGAGACTTGGGCACACGTATTCCAAAGAACCTAGAAAGCATTTTGGGAAATTCCACCAAGAAATAGTTTTATTAAAATATTTAATTATTTTTAATGGGACTCTAAGTCTAAACATAGGAAAATAAAATAATTAATGGATATTAATCTAATTGTGGGTATAACTTCTAGAAGAAGATGAGGATCAAGCAGAAATGATCTTAGCCATTGATTAGCTTCTAATCTGAGTCATTGAATGTCAACAAGGAGATTATTTAAGGAGGCTTGAGGGCCATTTCGAAAGACACACAGAGTGAGTTCAGAAGTTCAATTTTCTAGCAACTGCCATGAGTGTATCGATAGTGAGTTTGTGCAGTGAGGGGTAGGGATAGTTGGGTTTGAGTATCTTCACCAGAGCCCAAGATACGCATCAGAGAGGTAGAGAGACACTAGAAGGAGGCAGTGCAGGACCCAAGAGGGGTTGACACTAAGCCAGAAGGGCTCACACAGAGGTTGACATTGAGCCAGAAGGGATCATGCAAAAGCAACACAGTCTTCCAAGCAGAAGTCTCAATTTGCTGAGGGAGCTCATATTTCTGAGTCGAGAGGGATGGAAGATGTTCCAAAGACAAATCGATTCCCAGTTGAGCCGATACAAAGCCTTAGAGGTTGACGTAGGGCCCACATGGGGGCAACACAGAAATAGTCGGGGACATGTTGGTTCAGCTGCTAGATCAACCAAAACTTGCCAAGTAGAGTGAGGTATTCTCACAAATTTCTTCTCCCAGTTTATTTCTCTATAACTGGATTGTCGAGAGGGCATCCAGAGTTGTATTCAAAAAACTACTGTATAATAATAAAAACCCTCAGTTTGTTGTGTCGGTTTTCCGGCATTGGGTTTTTCCGAGGACATTTTTCCAAAAAATACTATGTCACTTGTGTTGTATCTTTCTCTATTGTTCTATTCTTTTTTGGGGCATATTATTTAATTGGTGTAGGATGCATCATATTAGCTTCAATATTTGTTGTAGGAAGCAGTAAATAATTTGTTTTAGTAATTAACAAATATGATAAGTTTAATTAGTTGTTGCAGTAGGGATTCCAGTTTAGGAATTTTCACATGGTATTAGAGCAAGTGCAAGTGAAACAAGAAGAACAATGCTAGAGAACCCAACGCTAAGTAGAAAAGGAGATCAAAAAAGCTATTGGAGGCAGCAATTTGAATTCCCAGAGGGGTTTGCACAGTCCTAGCTAGAGTGTTGAATTTCGAGGCAGTCTCTCTCTGAGTGAGTCGACAAAGAGAAGGGTTTCCAAATCAAGATCTTGTCATGGCAGAGGGAGCAGTGTTGAAGCCTCAGCATGAGGAAGAACTAGTGGGACGAAGTTTTTCTGCAAGTCGTTTTGCTGGGCAGAAAGAAGTTAGAAGAGAAGAGAAGCACTGTGAGGGAACCTGTCCTTAGTAGACTTCCCGCTAAGAATTTTGTTCTCTTATTGACTAAG
This sequence comes from Pinus taeda, assembly GCA_000404065.3. NCBI lineage: Eukaryota > Viridiplantae > Streptophyta > Pinopsida > Pinales > Pinaceae > Pinus > Pinus taeda. The sequence continues at coordinate 64,235 of APFE030302291.1, forward strand.
CAACAATAGCAAGAGTAGAGAGGCGAAATTCAACATTTTTTGTGGCAAAAATGGAAACTGGTGGCTTGAGAGGTCAGGACAAGTTGGATGGGGCATCCAACTACGTCATCAGGAAAGTGAGAATGTCATTCCTTCTAGATGAGCATGCTCTCAAGACATATGTCAACAACGTGGTAGTTCTGCCTGAAGATGCAGATCCGTTGAAGAAGTAAAAGGAAGAAATGGTAAAGGCAAAGTGAATGATCCTCAACGGAGTGAAGGATCATGTTTTCTATCACATTGCTAGCAGAGGGACTGCTAAGGAGATGTGGGATGCATTGTCTACTCTGTATCAAGGATCTTTTGAGCAACGGAAGATGTACCTTGAGAAAAAATTGAGATCTGCTTAGATGCAGAAGGGGGAGCGTGTGGATCCATTCCTCACAAAGCTTCAAGAGACTCGAGATGAGTTATCAACTGTGGGGTTCACACCTCAAGCTTCCGAGTTGGTTAGACTGGCCCTCAATTCTATCTCATATGAATGGCAAGTCTTTGTCCAAAGTATCCTGCGCAGGGTGACTTTTCCAAATTGGGATTAGATGTGGGAAACTCTCAAGCAAGAGGAGCTGAGGAGATACTTGGTCAAGTGTAAACTTGATGGAAGCACCAACAGTGGATCGAAAGTCGAAGGAGGAGGATGAGAATGCATCCCTTGCATCGAAAGGGCAACAGGAGTAGTGGAGGTGGAAGAAGAACATCTCTAAGATCAAATGCTTCAAGTGTGGTGAAATGGGTCACTACGCAACAAAATGTCCTCTCAGAAAGAAGGAAAAAGATGAGAAGCATGATCCAAAGGCTACACCTGCAAAGATCGAGGAGGAGGAGTTCGCCATGACAGTCTAGATACCTCCAGGAGGGAGGTGGGATGATTTGGAGTTGTAGTTCGAAGGAGCTATAGATGGGTAGGATCCTTGAGGAGCCCACCTCTTGGATCATTACCTTGCTACAGGATCCAACTTTTGTGGTAGCAGGATGGACTAGTGTTACATGGTGCCAAGGAGTGCCATAGAGATAGTTGCAGTGGCCAGGAGTGCCAAAGATTGAACAACGCAAAGCAGAGTTGGCAGCAATGTAGATGGCATAGAGCAGAGGTCAGTAACAACACAGAAGATTATGAGGGTCAACGAAGAGACTAGTAACAGTCAGGTTCCAACATTCACATGGCATCATACTGAACACGGTTAGTTCAGTAATTTGGGAAGTTTTTCTGTTGTTGATGTAGTAACAACAACAATTTGCAGTGTAGGGGCAGTTGGCAGTGGCAATGCCAGCAGCAACACGGATGCAGAAACTCAAAGGGAGTTGCAGGACAAATGCAGTGTTAACAGTGGCAAGGTTAGCAACATTACAAATGCAACATTTGCATAGTGGTTGGTGGAAAACATGTCAGACATCAGTAGCATAGAGGGATATGTTACAGAACAAAGTGATGCTTCAACAGGTTGCATTACTGAGCACATTCCTCGCTAAAAAGGAGTGTTGATTTTTGGTAGCATCAGGTGCTCTCTAAGTCTCAAAATTTGTAGGGAGGCTTGGGCACATGTATTCCAAATAACTCAAAAAAAATTTTGGGAAACTCCACATAGAACAATTTTATTAAAATAATTAATTATTTTTAATGGGACCCTAAGTCTAAACTTAGGAAAATAAAATAATTAATGGGTATTAATCTAACTCTCGGTGTAACTTCTAAAAGAAGATAAGGATCAAGCATAAATGATCTTAGCCATTGATTAGATTCTAATCTCGATCATTAAATGTCAATGAGGAGATTATTTAAGGAGGCTTGAGGGTCATTTGGAAACACACACGAAGTGAGTTCAGAAGTTCGATTTTATGAAGTAGAGCAACTGTCGGGAGAATATTGATAGTGAGCTTGTGCAATGAGGGGCAAGGATAGTTGGGTTGGAGTATCTTCTCCAGAGCCCGGGATACGCAGCGGAGAGGCAGAGAGACACCAAAAGGAGGCAGTGCAAGACCCAGGAGGGGTTGATGCTGAGCCAGAAGAACTCACACAGAGGTTGACGTTGAGCTAGAAGGGCTCACGTAGAAGCAACGCAGTCCTCCAAGCAGAAGTCTGAATTTTCTGAGGGAGATGACATTTCTGAGTTGGGAGGGATGGAAACGACTCCAAAAGGCAAATCGATTCCTAGTTGAGCTGACGCAGGGCCCATGCAAGGGCAATGCAGAAATAAGCAGGGACACGTTGGTTCAGCTGCCAAATCAGACAGAACTTTCTGGGTAGAGTGAGGTAATCTCACAAATTTCTTTTGCCAATTTATTTATCTTTAATTGGATTGTCAAGAGGGGATACAGAGTTGTATTAAAAAAACTACTACAGAATAATAAAAACCCTCATATCTGTTGCATCAGTTTTCTTGCATTGGGTTTTTTCAAGGAAATTTGTCCAAAAAACATTGTCACTTGTGTTTTATCTTTCTCTATTGTTCTGTTCTTATTTTGAGCACATTATTTAATTGGTGTAGGCTGTAGTGTATTAGCTTCGATATTTGTTGTAGGAAGTAGTAAATAATTTGTTTTACTAATTAACAAATAAGAGAAGTTTAATCAGTTGCTGAAGTAAGTGTTCCAATTTAAGTATCTTGCTAAGATAGGTTTGAAAAAATCTATCTGCCTACCAAAGCTCTTTTCTGCAAGCTTATTACTCTGTCCCAGAGTACATCATGACCAAAACTAAGTAGTTTTGTCCTAGGGTTGGTGTGAATGGCTTTGTGATCTTGTCTTCGACCTTGTCTATGTCTCGAAACTACATAAAGGGTAACAAAGGGAATGTCAAAGAAAGGCACCCACTTGTCATGGATGTGTGGAAATCTTACATCCAATGATCCCTCAATCGACACGTCCATGCTTTTGGAAGACATAAACCTTGTCTGCTCAAACTGCAATCATGGCATGTATAAAAGCCTCATGGGCATCCACGTTAGAATCAAGTAGGTCCTGAAGATAGTTCACGAGGAGAGAGAATGAGTGGACGTATAATAAACCACACTAACCATCCAACGATCACCCCAAAGATATAAATGTGTTCAGTGCAGTCTTCATGAAAAATCCAAATCGTCACCCCAGGAAGATGTGAGAGCTGAGCAAATAAATTGTGAAATCTAGGGATCATGCATGATCAACAGGTGTGAAGAGGACATCTCATGCGATCTAACATCCGTGACAGTCGGCACTGGAGAAAGATAAGTAGAGAAGATAGTCCCCAGAGGAATGACGGAAAGTTACATTCATATAAATTGCATAGGGCAGATCAATCGTTCCAAAAATATCAAACATACCCCCTTGGGATCTCATTTAAAGATCTGACATTAAAATTTTGCCTAGAAACATATGTGCAATTACGCAAGGGAACTCCAAAATTAGTAAAAAAATTTATATAGAAAACCAAAGAGGTGAGTTCCAATATTAATCCAGGTTGTTGTCTAACGTACGCCTCGGGGGAAGGGCAGGCCCAAATTCAGGCGATGAATAATAGAAACATGAAATCTATAGAATCTTTTGTAATTTCAAATTTTGTGAAGCTCACCCGATTTCTGGAGCTCCTTTTAACTTCAAAGTTTGCAAAGGTGTGACTATGGCAACCCTGAAAGTCAAAAGATTAGTTACAGTACCATTGTTTTAAAGCTCTTCTCAACGACGAATTTTCTATGTACATCTACGAAGCTTTACCTCACTTCTTTCGAATTCCTTTCTCCTGTCCGCGGTACCTAATTATTGCTTGAATTGGTATTATTTCCATTTGTCTATGATCGTACTCCAGGTCATATAAAGCCCGAGGCTTTGAATACAACTGCAGACATGAAGGCTCTGTTCACGCTCAATGCAACCAGGCAGACATGAAAGCTCTGTCCACTCTGAATGCAACCAAACAGACATTAAGGCTATGTTCGAAAGAATTTGAAGAACTTGAATGGGAGCTACAATTCTCTGTGCGGATAGATATCTCGACAGGAAGCCACTGAAAAGTTGTGTGTCTTCCTATTCTCAAGTACAAAAGTCTGTGTGGATTACCTCTTTGCCTCTTCACAGCAGGGTTTTTGTGTAGCATAATATGTTTCCATAAATTGTTCAACTCATGAAGCAGTGATTTTGTGTTCCAGGGGTTTAGTGATCTTTGTGATATAAAGTTTTTGTAAGATGTGTGATATAAAGCTTTTGTGAAATTTGAAGTTGGAGGTCATTTCTTGATTTACTGGACTGATGTACATATGTATTTTTGTGAAATTTCAAACTAGAGGTTCAAATCCTTTAAGATGCATATGAATTAATATAAAGATTATAATAACAATTATCAGAGTTGATTCTAGCCAGTATAAACTAGCAATTGTCTCAAAAGGTACAAAGAGAGGCCGATAGGATTATTAAATTAGAATTGTTGAATTTCTCTAGAAGAGATGTTGGTTCAAGCCAATTTGAGTTGGCTAAAGGCCTTCTAATTGTTTTTTATCATTGTAAAATTATTTTGATAATTTATATTATACGATGAATGAAATGTAAGTTAATGTTACAAAAAACTGTTGCCAAAGAAAACTATGACAATCAATTACCATTTGCCCATAAATAAAATAGTAGAAGAAAAATGAAACTATTTTGCACGTGGCATAAAGTTGGGAAAAACAAACTATCTCTTGCTAGGATGTGTTGCCACAAAAAGTCTCTGCTGAGTCTAAAACAAGTGTTGAGTTGATTGCTTTAACTTGCCTAGAATAGCAACCTTAAGTGCTTTGATAATTGTACGTTTGTTGGCCGCTGGTGATCGTATCGTATTGTCTCCCCCTACATTTTGATTATTATTCAGAGAGCTGAAGAATTTTCCACTAGAGTCAACAATAGAGACATTTTTATTAAGTGCATTTGAAACATTTATTACAGCCATAGGAGCATTGAAATCTAAATATAAAGTGAAGAAGTCATCAACTTCAGAGAATAATTCTATTCCTGTGGCTGCCTCTACAATAACCTTATTATTGGTTGCTATCGTTTAGTTCATAATATATCACTCTCCAAGTGCTTGAAAAGTCATTAAATTATCATACGTGAACTCTTGCGAAGTATTAGTAATGAGCTTGCCATGAGAGGATTCTACCCAACCAGAGGAAGAGATCCTCCTATTGCCAAATGTGTGAAATGATCCATCCAGCTCTTTGAAGTTTGACACTAGAGACAACTCCAACTCCAGCTCCTTGTGTCCAATCAATTGCCCTATGATTGCACTGCGAGAGTTCCCATCAAGCCACATGTGTAAGTTCGCATCTATAAACCAAACATCCAGAGCATTAGTCACACCGAAACCAAATGTGTGCTCTTTTCCATCCAACAGTTCCCCCAAAAAGAGTGTAACCTCAATCTCAAAACTAGGCATATCAAATGTCCCAATACCAACCAAAGGATCCCAGAATTGTGTATCAATCCCTCTTGTATAAATCACAGGAAAAGGCCACACAGCACCTACAAGGACCCCATCGACAAAGGCCACCAATTCTCTAAAAGGCCCATTACCAGGTCTAGTCAAATTATTTACCTCAATATACACATTGGGGAGATTGTTGTACCAGAACTCATCACATTGATGGAATGAAGCAAAAATCTCCAAAACGGCCTTGTAAGTGTTAGGTGGTAGTTGCAATGAATTCGACTGCACATCAGACGAATTTTCTATCTGAAACCAGGATCCCCCAATATGAGAACTAGGAAGTGAAATAGGCAGAATCAGATCTGCAAACCGTGTGTTATCTAACTCGTTATTCCCAGAATCTCCATAAAAATTAAATGTTATATTGACATGATAACCCCCAGTATAAGTCTTATCAACTACGTTATCAAGCTGGACTTCAAGGATTTTAGGCTTATCTAACAATGAAGAATATTTAGTAATATCTCCTTCTGAATGATCCATTCAATCAATCCCCCATCGGGTTCTGCTGTACAAGTGCACAGGATCTCCACTTCACTCAACCACACCCCTGCAATACGGTCATACTGAAACCCATCACATGTTGCCTTCCACTCCATCACCACTTTCGTCCAATTCTTCTGACAATTTGGGGGTGGCGTATACTTTCCTATAACTGGAGGATAATTATACGTGTACCCAAAATCGTGGTCTAACAGCGAGACAGAGCATGGATTCTCGTGGGGAACCTCGATGGGTTTTGTAACCTCAAAAAATTCCTCAGCATTGCCTTGAAAGGGAGATAGATTTACCCCGTCTCTGGGTGGTCGAGCGAATGTAGTAGAGACCTCCCTTGGCCTCCGTACGTCAATGATCACAAGAGTTGGAGTGGCCAATAGTAACATCACCAACCTCTGCCAATGGATCTCCATATAAATGTAAAATTCAACATAGTCTACTGATCAACCCTCTGCTCCTTGGCCAGAACTTTATACTGGAAAGCTCCTTGGCCAATGCTTTATAATAGAAACAACAAGGTTGATGCATACTCTGACAGGTGCAAGTCCAGAAAATCTTGCGTTTTGCCAAAACAAGCACCCCGGCTTTTTCTTCCACCGGATATGCGGAGATAAGGCCACTAGATTTTTGCTTCGAAAACATTACCAATGTAGGAATTTGGATTCCTCGACGTGAAAATATCTTCACTTAGGGTGCCATAAACTCTACAAACTCTCCTGGAAGCTCGACACAATGATGTAATGATGTCAAGTGGAGAGTAAGTTTTCTGTACTTTCTTGATTTTCCGTTGTTTCGTTTTTTGGTTCAGATCAACGATTGAAAGTGTCTTACCTGATCGAACGGAGGAGGGTAAAAGTGTTGACGAAGAAGTTGATGCAAAGGAAGGCCTATCGGCCTAACCAGTGTTGATAGGTAGTCATTAATCCTCTGTCATGAAAAGCATATTTAATTCTCTTTTGATCTATCAAGATGAGAGTCTAGTAGAGACCTCTCTTGGCCTCCATACGTCAATGATGGCAAGAGTTGGAGTGGCCAGCAGTAACATCACCAGCCTCTGCCAATGGATCTCCATCTAAATGCAAAATTCAACACAGTCTACTGATCAACCCTCTGCTCCTTGGCCAGAACTTTATACTGGAAAGCTCCTTGACCAGTGCTTTATAATAGAAACAGCAAGGCTGATGCATACTTTGACAGGTGCAAGTACAGAAAATCTTGTGTTTTGCCAAAACAAGCACCCCGGCTTTTTCTTCCACCAGATATGCGGAGATAATGCCACTAGATTTTTGCTTCGAAAACATTACCAATGTAGGAATTTGGAAAGACCGCTGACGTTCCTCGACGTGAAAATATCTTCACTTAGGGTGCCATAAACTCCACAAACTCTCCCGGAAGCTCGGCGTACAGATGTCAAGTGGAGAGTAAAAGTTTTATGTGCTTTCTTGATTTTTCGTTGTTTCGTTTTCTGGTTCAGATCAACGATTGAAAGTGTCTTACCTGATCGAACGGAGGAGGGTAAAAGTTTTGACGAAGAAGTTGATGCAAAGGAAGGCCTATCGGCCTAACCAGTGTTAATAGGTAGTCATTAATCCTTTGTCATGAAAAGCAGATTTAATTCTCTTTTGATCTATCAAGATGAGAGTCTAGTAGAGACCTCTTGGCCTCGTACATCAATGATGGCAAGAGTTGGAGTGGCCAGCAATAACATCACCAGCCTCTGCCAATGGATCTCCATCTAAATGCAAAATTCAACACAGTCTACTGATCAACCCTCTGCTCCTTGGCCAGAACTTTATACTGGAAAGCTCCTTGACCAGTGCTTTATAATAGAAACAGCAAGGTTGATGCATACTCTGACAGGTGCAAGTCCAGAAAATCTTGCGTTTTGCCAAAACAAGCATCCCGGCTTTTTCTTCCACTGGATATGCAGAGATAAGGCCACTAAATTTTTGCTTCGAAAACATTACCAATGTAGGAATTTTGAAAGACTGCTGACGTTCCTCGACATGAAAATATCTTCACTTAGGGTGCCATAAACTCCACAAACTCTCCCGACGCACATATGTCAAGTGGAGAGTAAAAGTTTTATGTACTTTCTTGATTTTTCGTTGTTTCATTTTCTGGTTTAGATCAACATGTGTAATGAGGAGGATAAAAGTGTTGACGAAGAAGTTGATGCATAGGAAAGCCTATCGGCCTAATCAGTATTGATCTGTCATGAAAAGCTGATTTAATTCTCTTTTGATCTATCAAGATGAGAGTCCTAAATATGGAACTCGCCAGTTGTCCTGCCTAGGCGTGTTTCCAAGGGAAAAAAGATCACGTAGTACAAGCTGTGTGTGAAACCACCTAGAAAAGTGCGTGAAACCACTAGACGGTGATGTTGGGTGGTGGAGAACCTCTGGCAGCTTGCTTCTAAATCGGTGACGATGTTTTTTCACTTTTTCTAATATTATTCGAACTTTCCATTTTAGTATTGGATTCTATCTTTTAGGCTTAAAACGGTTAGCATCCAGAATTTTAAGTAATCATGGGATTTATTTTTACTTTTCTGTCAGCTTTCTTTTAGATTGGCTTTTTTAAAACCTTCCTATTATTACAGCGACTTGCCGTTTTGATCTGAACTTGGACACTCAGTTTGATAAAATCAATTTTGCCATTTCAAACTTATTGCTGACGCTGATTTTGATAAAATCAGTTTATTTTGATTGTCTGGAATCGAGAAAATCATCGAGTGCATGCAATTAAATCGCATAAGTGCCGTTCAAATCACGCTACAGAAGCTAGAAAGAAATTAGCTACAGCCAGTCATTAATATCTGTGTTAATGTGTCCAGTTTTCTTTTAATCTTGTCACGATTTGGGAAAACAGGGCTTCTCGAATTTCTATTCTGCAAGACATTTTTGTAAGTTTTCTTAATCTTGATTTACCCATTTAGTAGATTTTTTCTTAAATTCATTCACATAACTTTTAAGAAAAGTTCAGCCCCATTACTCTGCGTGTGCTTGTTCATCATATTACACAAATCTTGGAGGGAAACTTTCTTCACATAAGAAAGTAGTGTTTCTGATTGATTTGAGTAATTACTTAGTGTTGCTGTTTTGGATGTTGATTTCTGATTGATTTGAGTAATTACTTAGTGTTGCTGTTTTGGATGTTGATGCATGCACAGGAGAGGGCAAGAAAATGGGTAAAAATAAAATTGAAATTAAAAAGATTGAGAACTCGAATTCAAGGCAAGTCTGTTTTTCGAAACGGAGGATGGGCATCTTCAAGAAGGCCAGTGAGCTTGCTATTTTATGCGGTGCAGAAATTGCCATCATCGTATACTCTCCGGCAGGAAAGGCCTTCACCTTTGGCAGCCCTGATATTGACTATGTGCTCGATAAGTATCAAAACATTCCAGTGAATATAGACAATGAGAAAGTTCAGAAAGTTCTGAAATCAGAAAAACAATACAACGATGTATTACGAGAACTGGAAGCAGAAAAGAAGCTCTCGGAGGAATTCAAAAGAAAAGAGTCAAAGAATGAACAATACAAGCTAAGGGAATTCTGGTGGAAAAGGGATATTGAAAATCTGAATCTTAATCAACTGATAATGTTTAGGGAAGAACTCAAAACATTCAGGCAGAATATTATTAAGGCCACAGAAGAGAAGCAAGCTGCAAGAAACACCTCATCCAAATTAATGTTACAGGCGGAAACAGAGCCTGTGCTACAAAGGCCTCAGCAGCAGTCTTCTTCCTTTTACTTTCAATCTGCAGGTGATATAAAATCTCCAACCAAACTCCAGAAACCTTACCATCTTTTGATTTAATTTGGCACCATCAATTGGGTCCTTCCAACGAGGGAATTGCTAGCAATCTTCTTACTTTCACTTGCAATGTGCAGGTGATGTAGAATCTCAACAGTTCAACCAAAATCTAGAAACCCTACCATCTTTTGATTCAACTGCTGATTTAATTGGGCACTATCAATCAGGTCCTTGGGATGAGGGAATTGCTAGAGCCCCAGCTAATACAATTGCAGCAGAGACATTGACGACCCCATGGATGATCAACGCTCCACCTGCATATTGTCCCAGCAATTTGCAAGGACAGGCCGATGCAACCTACAACTTTATACAATATACTCCACTGATGCAGCACTACTGCAATTCAGGACAAACAACAATGCAACAATTTAACCCATCAATGCTACAAGATGTTGGCAGCTATGCAGTTAGAGGACAATGTACAAGTCATGGACATGGGGCACCCAATTTTTCCAATATTTACGTTCAGCCTTCCCTTCCTAGCAGGAGCTCTTACCTGCCTCCATTTGCCGACCCGTCAGAGTTTAATAGTTTGGCAATGTCAGAGAGACGATTTGGATTCTCTCATAATAGAGATAATGACGCTGTTGCATTAACCAGTGAGAACTTTGGGCGCTTACATTCTCCTCAGATTATCAGAGAGAATGAATTTGTGCAACCTGGTCAAAGAGATTGACATGAATATTGGATCGAGATAAACACTGCAAAGACAGATCAACATTGATGCTGCGTTCATATGCTAAATCATTTTCTTGTTGAGATGTTTATTTTTCTGGTAATGGAAAAGTGGCCATTTATTTTTATCGTTCATATACTAAATCACCATTTTCTTATCAGTGAGAGATTTTTATTACCTCATTGTAATTGTAAATCTACTGTTTGTGCATTTCAAATACATATTTTTATTCGAATATTTTCTTTTGCAATCGATGTTTCAATAAAATCATAAATTCTTATATATTTAATTATACTGAGTACTGGAAGTGGAGATATAGGTCAAATTTTTTTAAATGCAAATTTCGTTTTGAGTGAAATCTGGAAAATATATTTTTCCTAGAAAGCGCCTCTCCACCGAAAAAATAATAATATCCAGTCAAATTTAAACTTTACATGGCTGCTGTAAAACACGGTTAAAAAAATTTCCGAACTTTTGACATAAACGATACCTCAGAAAAATAGAAACAGATAAATAGCAACAGACAAAGTGCTCTCACTTGGTAGCTGTGTTGTTCCAGCTGAAGCTTGTAGATTGATTTTTCCTGCTGCAGAAAGAAAAGGCCATGAATGCCCTGTTGTATAATTTTTATTTCTCTTAAAAATCATTTCAATGTGTTTTAGGTTGTATCACGCATACATCTTGTTAATCTGTCCTTCATCTAAGCAACCGAACACAGTATTCAGGGAAAGGGAAAATATGTGAGCAATATGAGAAACCAAAGAGTATTTGAAAAAAGTGTCTTCTAATTTTCATATAGACTGTAAAATATCATCTTCATCTTATGATTCTTGGTTCATGATGATGGAAGTTACCTCGACCCACCTGTCAGCAATGTACTGAAAACAGGTATGATATTTTCAAATTGGTGATGCATGGCACTGTAATTTAGGTAGGGTTTTGTAGGTTTTAGAATAGCTTTGACAATTACATATTTTTCTGCAATTTCCTGCCAGTGTTCTACAGTAAGAGAGCTAATTAATTCACTCGCTTGTAAAAGGTGATCAATTGGCTTATCATTTGTAGAAGCCATTAGTGAATCCAAATTTTCTTATCTGAAATTGATTTCTAAGAGGCTACGAATGCAATGCAGGGTCCCCTGCTTGAAAATGGAGGAATCCTGTTTACAATCGAAAGACATTCATATTCCAACATAGTCCTCATCAGGGGGCGTTTGGAGAAAAGGTTAAGGATTGGCTGACAGGCAATATCACGCAACTGGAACAGAATTGTGAAAGCAACTCCCACTTCAATGGCTGAAGCCTCTCCTTCAAGTTCACCACCAGGGACCTCAATGGCCGAAGCCTCTCCTTCAAGTTCACCACCAGGGACCTCAATGGCCGAAGCCTGTCCTTAATGTCACCACCAGTAAATTATATTTTTATTGGTATATCTTTTATTGGGACTGCTCATCATATTTTATTGTCTATAAATATCTCTATCAGCGCTATTGATGACAGTATTGATTTCGTTTATTTTATTTTTAAAACTGTTAATTTGTTCGCCAGTTAAAAAATTATCTGTATACACATTATTTATATATAACTCATAGATATAGTAGATATAACTCGTAGATCTAAGCACTTCTAAATAAGATTGTAAAAGTAGAAGAAATCAACAATTTTTGCTAAAACAACGAGATAAATGCCACACTATGTTATTACAAATTTAAGTTTTTATAAAATGGGTATATTTATTAGTTTGCTTAGGAAATAGGTCTATTTCATGGTTGGCTATGGAATCTCAAATGTGTGGTTACCAAAGCTATGATGTATTCTATACATTCATACATTAATATGAATGCAACTGAGTTTGAGCCTTTTAAGTGTCTTGGAACAAGAGAGCTCTCTCCTTATTTATTGGAAAATTATGAATTTCTTCAAAATGCATTAACCTATACAGCTTGAGTGGGCCTAATGGTTAAGAGCATGTGTTTCCTCCTAAGAGGTCACAGCTTCAAAACCAGAGGGGGATAGAGGGGGTAGAGTATGTATGGTTGTATGTCTTTGTAGACTTAGCAGTCAAATTACTAAAATTATTATTATTGCTTAAAATGTTAGAATTCTCCCAAATTCTTATTTAAAAATAAGTTCAAACTTGTTTTAATTCTCCCAAATTGCCATTTAAAAGTGAGTTCATACTTATTTTATTATTTCTAAAATCAATTTTCTATCCAAGTCATCATGTTAAAAGTTGAAATGGATTGTTCCTCTTCAAAATACATTATAGTTAATGGGTTTAACCAAGCTATTTGAAAACTTTTCAAGAATGGTTTAGCATGGTTTGTAAAATCCTTCAAAGTACATAAATAGTGATTGAACATAATTTTACTAAATCATTGGTTAGTTTGGCAGCAGGAATAAAAACAATTAAATATGTTTAATCTTTTCATAGTAACACAAAACATGTACATCTATCACATTACTTGGTTGAGCCATAATTACTTGGTTGAACCATATTTTATGATCAAAGTAGAACTAAAAGTTCTTAAACAAAATGGGTGGCTTTTATATCATTCACATTTCAAGGCACAACAAAGTACATCAAGATTTGCTTTCTCATGCCTTAATTTTTCAATGTCTTTATTGTGAATGATCTAAATCTTAATAAAAGAAAAAACATATAATAAAAACATATTAATTTAAATAAGAAAATCATGAATGTAAGGATAAAGGAGCAATAGCGAAAATCAAGTAGAAAGAGAAAGAATTATAAGGAAAATACCAACTTTACAATTTACCATTAAATAAACACTTTATATGTAGCATTGTGTTTTATTTTCAACATTGTCTCTCTTTCGCCTCAATTTTTTTTTAATCTCTATCACAAGTAGTTTTTCTTATGATACATTATGAGTTATTAGATAAGCATAAAGTAGGAAATCATATTTTAATGAGTTGTCATCCTTATTTATTAATGAGACATTGTCATTATCTAATGATGAGTTGTTAGTGAGATCTAGACTTGGAGATGGTCAAATACATGTACTATAATTTGATATTATGAAATAAATACATGCGTTGGGAATGGTTTAAGGCCTTTTTCTCCAAGTTTTTATGTCTTGCATTATATTTATTAGCATGGTAATAGAGCTCCTTATGGTCTTAAGAGCATGATAACACCATGGTAGTTCTCCATAGATTGTTTGTAATTTTAAAGCTGATGAAGGAAGAGCTCTTTAGTCTTAAGGGCCTCATAGCACTTGTCTCTCCATGATAGTAATGCATGGAAATGCATGAGGAAGGCATGGATTTTGATCACGGGAAAGTGATCTATTGTGGTTGGAAGGTGGTTTAATTTTTCAAACATATTAAGTATTTTCCAATGCAAATTTGCAATAATTAAGATTGATAAGTTTATAAAGGAAAGCGAGCCTATGTTCATAAATTCATGGTGGCAAAAGATTGTGGTTCCATCATTTCTCATTAAAACCCCAAATGCAAAATATTGTAATAAAAAAATATATTCCATTATCTATTTTTAAAATCTTTATCAAATTCTTCTACTATTCTATTATTGTTGCTTTACAATAATGGATGGTAACACTTGTGAGCTAAGATAAGATAACATTCGAGTGTGGTGTTTGAGACACTTCAAATGTGGGATGTTTGTCAAATCCAGAAGAGATTGAAAACATAATAGATACAAAACCTTATGTGTCCTTATGCAATATGTATAATCCCAACGCCATTTTGAGATCTTTCCATCTGATGACAGTGTCTTATCCAGGGCTATTTGTTCAAATTTAAATGCAAGATAAATTAACAAATGTTTGTCATCTACTATCTAATTAAAACAATATTTATCATTTGATGTGACATCATGTCCATCAATTTGATATCCAGATTTGATCCATAAATGGTAGGCCTATGGCTTGTTTATTTCATCAACAAGGATCCTCTATGGAATATATTTTGATTTATGTGCTTGACCAAGTACCCCTATTCAAATTTGGGCCCAAAATTTCTACTCAATATCTAGGTGCAATGCCAAATTCACTATGCACATGGTGTTTCATTTGAATGTACTAAAACATTCATATTATTTTCTTGTTTCTTTCACTTTGCACACCCAATGCTATAAACATAATCATTTATTATATAATAAGCTTTAAAAAGCTATTAGATGTGAGACTTTGTTAATGTATTTAATATCTATCATTATAATGTTAATTATTTATCCATTCCCACACTTAAGGATAGATATCCATAAATAGGCTTTCATGACACTAACTTGTTCGTATTTGCAAGTGAATAGCTTGCACTTTATTGGTTTAATTGTTCATATTTCAACCTAGATACAAACAATTCTAGCAAAAGTAAAAACATGTGGTTGTGGCTATCCCCAACACTCAATCGTTTGACTTTAAAGAGTCAATGGCTTGAATTTTCTAGGTTCAAGGTTTTCCAGGAAATAAAATCAACAACTTATCTAACATGCTAGAAAATCACATTTTGGGTTGTAGCTTGCTAAGGAAAATCATGGTGCAGTTGTGGTGTTAAACTATATAAAGGTAGATAAACGAGTATGCCCATTTGAACGATATTGTAGCATGTATTGGAATTGACTACATTATAGGAGATGGATAGTTTCTCAATTGGGTAAGATTTGGTTGTAAGTAAAGGCACATGCCTTCCAACCTTATATAGTGTTGTGACAAGTAAGTAAATCAACCCAATGACCCCATTCACAAGGAAATCAATGTTGACTTTGTGTATTTTCTTGGGCATGCATAATAAGTCAGGGTTTAATTGGAAATTCACACACATAACACTAGTGATCCAGTAAAGAAGGGTTTAATGTTGTTAACTAACTAGTGATCAATGCAATGGGTGAGAATCAAGAGGCAGTAAGCCAATTATTCATATCTAAATGTAGTAAATGATTACATTACCTAAACCATTTAGTTGTTCAACATTATGCCAATCAATCCTATGCATAACAATAAAGTGGATTATACATAGGAAACCAAAACATGAACACATAATATAATAAACAAATATTTTACTTTAGAAACTCATACAAGATAAACTAGAACTAGTGGATATTTATTATGCTTTGGGATTTCATTACGGAGAGTGATTTACGCATGCTCAAAATCTCATGCATTATTACTCACTAGAAAAATAAAATTGCAGATGGTTATGGCTCAAAAACACCTCCGCTCATTGTGGACAAGCTCCTTAACTCCATCCACTGATCTTCAAGCAAGCCACACTCTTCTATCTCTCATCTTTGCAAGGTTTCCCCTTGGTATCCTTCTTCACTAGAACCTTCATTTTTAATGGGTTTCCTTAGAAGGCCAACCATCACAATGGTTCATTTCCACTTCCCAAAAATATTTGGCCATTTTCTCAACTTTGCCAAAAATATAACTTAAAATACAATCACATGCTTATTACAAATTTATAAGAGGTTTGGAAAGAATCCAATTTGAGCTAATATTTCTCTTAGTAATCTACCTTGAACAAACTTCAAATCGATTAGATTCACCAACATATAGGATTATTGAACACATAAATCTAGATCATATTGTAGATTGGATTATATGCTACTTGTTTGTTTTTGTAGTTTGAAGAAAAAGAGAAAGATCATTTTTGTATGCCAAAGTTGAAAGAAAGTTAAATATTAACACTAGTAGGTGTTACTTTCTTTGCCTCATTGTAGGTTCTATGAGACATGTAGCTAGTGAACGATAATACTTTGAATTAGTACTTAACAATGTTCAAAATCCCATCATTGGACTCACGGTAGGTTCTTTTTTTTGTGAGCACTCCAATAAAGAGTCCAATTTTGGTTGTTATATCATCACCTTGTTCAACATGATGATCTACCTTGGGAGTGAGGAAAAGGTGGGTTTATCAAGATGTGTGTTTTAAAAAATGTGAAATAGCATACTTTTGAATGTTCTATCTATCTATTTATTCCATAAGTAAAATTTTGTGGGAAATCTATCAATGCTTCTTTACAGTTCACAAATGCTATTAGTGTAAAATTTTCAATGTTGATTACATTTCTTAACCGATTGGAGAGATGAAGTGAAACATGTAGCATAATCAACCATTTTAGAGATCAACAATTAATTTAAAGATTTGGAAAACATTTCCATGAAAAAAAAGTATAAACCATCTTCTACACAAAATTTTATAAAATTTTATAGCAAAATATCATCATTTACATGAAAAAATATGTATAAACTATCATATATAAATTAGAAATTATGTAAACAAATATAACTACATATAAAAAATAATGTAACATTATTATCCACTTTCTACAATGAATATGACTCTCTCTCTCTCTCTCTCTCTATATATATATATATATATATAAACTATGGGTGACATGAGTGGGGATGGGATTGCAATTTTTTTCCCTAGTGGACAATCAGAACTTTCCTACTTGTGGGGTTTAAGCCCTACATAAAAGAAACCAAAATGAAGCTTATGGTTTACATCAAGGATTGCTTCTAGCCTGAAATATCAGTATTAAAATATTAATTATTGTAGGGGACTCACACATTGTAATTTATCACCTAAAGTTGTGTTCTAATCCCATAGATGTAAGACTAAACATTCTTCTAAATAGAGTTAGACTTCCTTTGGATCATTCTATGAGGTTTGATGTTTATCATGTTTTCATACAGAATAAGAAAGAGGTTGATCTTTAAGAAAATTAAGAAAATGAGGGAGATAGGTTGGAAAGGGTGTTTCTTCAAGTCAATGAAGGGGAGTCCTTCTTTCCTATTACTCAATATTGGAAAATTAGTGGAGCTATAGAAGAAGAGCACACATGGATAAGATGTTGAAAATAGCAACGAAATGATAAAAATAGAATCCAGAATATTCCAATTTTAATTTGTCCTTGAATTAAAATTGTGAATTAAAATCGAATTTAGTCTCACCAGCTACTTAGAAATAATTAATTAATTCATTATGGATTAATTAGTTGGAGAAATTCAAGTTAGAAGTCTTTCAGAAGTCATGCAACAGTTATCCCTTAAATTAAGGAGATTATCCCTGAATCAAGAAGATAAGATTGAGTTATATTTGACTTGTAATTAGTTAGCTCAGTTTACTGAGTTAAGTCCAGTTAAATTAGTTCCAAACTGTTTGAGGAAATAATTGTGAGTTATCAATCAGTTGATGCATGCATGCACTCAACCAGTGTACTCCATATAACTAAAGATTCCCTCATCAGAAACTCATGCATGTCTATTCTGAGAAAGAACTAGTTGAGCTAATTGTCAAGGAC
>APFE030302291.1:93090-138312 GCA_000404065.3 Pinus taeda
TCATCCAAGAATTATTCATTTGTGTAATGTAAAGGAGGTTGCCCCCTCGAAGAGGCTGAATTCTAAGGCGTTCATCTATCTTTTCTATCTTTTTGTGAGCTGGTTTCATAACACTATCTTGCAGGCCTCTACTACTGTTGACTGCAGACTTGAACTACGCATTTGAAGTGCCTCCTTTTCCTTCAAAGGATGCATCTTTTCAGTGAACATTTTCTCATTGTTGACTTGGTATTTGCTGATGAGGTTGAAGGTGCGTTGTTCCCTGGTTCTCAATTCATCTGCCACCCCTATATATAGTGCCTGGAGGGTCTCATTGGAGAGTGCCACTATATTTAGTCCAATGTTCTTAATTGTACTCAGTACGATAGGATCATCGGCAGACTCTGTGCGAATGGACTCGTCTAGCAATGGTATAGTTCTAAGGTCTAGGGTCCTGACTAGCTCTGCTTCTCGGCTTGTCCCAGTTTCCAGGCTTTCTTTCTTCATGCTCACTTGTTTGGTGCCCACCTGTATCAGGCTTGCTTGGATTTACAGCTCGCATAGATCCTTTTGGATGCTCCCTAGCATCTTCATGTATTACTGCTTAAATTGATGCAACACTTCAGTTGTTGCGTCCCTGATTTTATCATCGATCTCATCAAGATGGCCATCTTTTAACACCATGGGATCAACAAGTGATTTATCCTATTTCTACTTTTTCCATGTTCCACCCTGCTGCTCTTGGCTACATTGTTTCAAAATAAATGGGGTGCTCTAACCCTCATCCCCTCCGTCGCCTTGTCCTGAAATTTCTTCTTCCTTTGTCTCTAGCGAAGGTGACTTGTCACCTTTTCATGACTCGCATTGTTCCTGTTCCGCCTACTCCTTGGTAGCGCATTCTTACTCCAAACAAGCCTTTTGTCTGGCTTCCTTCTTTTTATGTGTTGCCAAGGTACATGCAGCCTGCTTAGCTCCCTCCTTTCTTTTTTATGTGGCATAACTTTCTGCACCCATTCCTGATCCAACAGCTAAGTCTAATGAGGCGTGCCACTCTACAAGCCATTTCACTACAACCTCCTGCACATCTATTTCTGTCACCAAATAGGGCAAGTCGTGCAATTTCTGCTCTAGATCGTTCCATGCTTGGATGTATACTCTGTGGAAGTCAGCCTTGAAAGCTTCTTAGGCTGATAGTTGCGTGAGCAAGGTTGGGAACAACCTCAGATGCTGATCAATGGCCATGCAGAGATCCATTTCCATAAGAACCCAAAAGATCTTCATTTCTGTGATCCGCGCGACATCCTTTGTAGCCCATAAGGAAGTGAATTGCGCTGCCTCTGGCAATCCTTCCTCGAGCGGAGGAAATTGGCTATCCTCTGGGAATTTCCATGCAACGAGGACAATTGACAGTAATAACCAAGCATAGTGAAATGGATTAGTTTCATCTTGGGCCTCGTGGTAGTTTTCCAAGAACTCCTAATAGAGGTATCTTGCCCAATTAAATTATATGCCTTTCGCGCACTGTGTAGCTAGGGAAACTACAAGCATGGGAACTTCGTTCCCGCAGCATTTTCTCATCACCTTCCCTGCTAAAATCTAGGCAGCCAATTGAATTGTCGAGTATGTTATGGAAATAATTTAATACCCTCATGACTTCTTAAGGATGTTGTAATCCCTCATCATCCTTTCTACAAGGTCTTTTTCCCCAATCTTTCCACCAAACTCCTTGACTGGGTTCATGCCTTTATACTGTAGTTGCGTGATTTTGTGAATGAGCATGTTTGTAATGGGGATAGACCCTCCTAGCCATAAACACCCATTTTGCACCAATGTGAGCAACTTGTGTACATAGATTGTATTAATGAGTGTGTGGTGGTAATGTGGCACCCATAGAAAATTGAGCAACCTTGACTGTGCAACACCACGGACCCATTATTTCATTCCCAATGTTGTAACACTTGATTCTGCATAATATACCTTCCTCATATATTTATCCATCGCCAAGTGTGGGAACTTAGCGTGTTTTGCGAATTCCTAATCCTCCATTTTCAACAGTGGGACCCTTGCGAGCCAAGGGCCTTCAAAAGGGACCTGCTCAGGTAGCATGGGCATGGATATGGTGAACTTATCAGAATATCATTCCTTCAATACCTTTGCCTTTCCCTTCCGCGGAGGGATATACTCGGGTAGCCTTGTTATGGGTTCTACTCCTTCAGCATCAACATCCTCAATTCCCTGGGATTCTTCTACCTCTAGGTCCACTACTTTCTCCAGCGATTTATCTTTCTTCTGCTTCTGTGTTTCAGTATGCTTCCTAGGGGATGTGCGCATTGATACTAGCTTCTTCTGCTTGTCCTTCACAGAATGTTTTGATTTGGTGGGTTGGGTTTCTTTGGTAGGGGTAGGATTCAGCCTAGGTGACCTCGGTGCCATAGGCACAGTAGTTGGAGCGTCTATACTTACAACTTCTGGTGTAGCAGTCTCAGAGGCAACATCGCCAGTACTAACAGTTTCAGTAAGACTTAGTGCAGACATTTTGTCAAGGATAAACTTCTAGTTTATCGTAGGAAACTCAGCAAATGTGGGGCTCGCAATGAAATTCTTCCAAAATGCTCAGCTCATAGGCAACAGACAAAAACATTCACTAACAATTCTGAGAGCGCAAAGTGTTCTCTGTTGGACCAGCGCATGTAATTTATATGGGGCTTTGAATTCAAATCCAACTATTCCCGCCAATTTCTGAAAATAAATGTTGTTTTGGTGGTAAATATTCAAAGGTTTTTTCCTTAAATGCCACCAGCCCACTCCACTTAACTGTCTTCTGGCCATCAATTCATGAACAATAAATTCAACAATCACTTTTTGGTTGTGTTGTGTGACACCTTCCTCCATGGCACAAATTCTTGAGCGCAACTTTATGGGTTGTAACATCGTCATTCTCTGCGCAACCTGCTCGCTACGTTGTCCTCCAAATTGGGCAGTGTAGTTTATAGTCCCACGCTCCCTTGCAACTGTCCGGAGCACTAATACTATCCTGTTGTCATATAGTCATTGTGTTGGATCCCCTGTATACAATTTCAACCTGCTCCCATTCACTCTTCCCAAGAAGGATTCCCCATTCAGCTTCGCGAGTTGAACTGCACTTCCATCTGTAATTTCTTTGACAATATATGGCCCTAACCAATGCATCTCGAATTTACCTGAAAATTTAGTGAATTTACTATCATATAACAGGACAAGATTGTTTACCTTGAATGTGCAAAGCTTGATGTGGTGATCATGCCATGCTTTTTCACATTCCTTCTATACTTGTTGATGAAATCCTACGAAAAATCGATCCTCCTCAAGCTCCATAAGTTGTGCGAGTCGTTCCCCCAAGGCCTTGCGATCCGCCATATCTGTTAGAGCTGCTATGCACAAACTAGGCACAATGTACTCCATCGACATTACAACTTCAACCTCATATACTAATCTAAACAGTTTGCCCTGTGAGCTTCTTACAAGTAGTCCTATAATCCCATAGTACCACAGGTACGCACACATTCTAGTCATTTCATTGTGCGTTGTAGATCTTCGTCAGCACATTCTCCAAAATCTTATTGAGGGCTTCAATAGTCCCAATAGCCTACGGGTGATACAGTGTACTGTTTTGATGGTATACCTTCAATTCTTGAGTCAATGCATTGATCGTTTTGTTCATAAAGTGTATACCTCTATCACTTATCAACACTTTCAGGTAGCCAAATCTGGTTAAGACATACTCAAACAAAATTTTTATTGTCATAGCCCCTGTACAATCTTTAACTGGCTATGCTTCCACCCATCTGGTTAGATATTCCATCGTGGTGATGATATAGCATGCACCAGTTTTCTTTCCTAGGGTCTAAATTGGCCCAACAAAATCAATCACCCATTTCTCAAATGGCTGCAAAGATACTTGAGGATGTAGTGGTAACTCATCCCTTCACGATGGTCTCCCAATTCTTTGATATGCATCTCACACCTTACAATACACTTTGGAATATTTATGCAATGTTGGCCACCATAGACCTACGCACAAAATATTTTGCGTAGTTTCCTTGCCTGCATAAGGGCCTCTCGCACCTCCCCCATTATCTTCAGCGAGAATGTTATCCCGCTCAAAATCTAGCACATATCTTCCCAATATTTTATTTGCACCCATCTTATACAGATGTCCCGTAATGACTGGAAAATCTGCCATGCACACTACTAATTCCTTCTTTTGCGGACTTGTATATCCTTCTGGTGCCATCCCGTAGTCAAGATGTGAATAATATTGGCAAAATTATCACTTGCTACGCGCACCGCAAAGAGTTGTGCATCTAGCAGCCCTTCTTTCAGATTATTGGGATTCTCTCCTGTTTCGATCCATGATAGATGCTCAGGGCCTGCATTAAACCTCCTTTGCTTCACAAAGATTTCAAATTCATACTCCTGAAATAATAACAACCATCTGTAGATCTTCCCCCCCAACATTGGCTTATTGACTAGGTATTTCAAGGCAGAATGATTTGTATACATCTTGAAATGCCCTCCTAATGGATAATGCCTAAATTTTTGCAGCACGTACACCATAGCCAATCCTTCACACTCAGCCGCTCAATAATTCTTCTTGACCTTTGATAATTTCCTACTGGCGAAGGCTATAGGATGGTCCATTTCTCCTTCACCAGCCTATGTTAGCACTACACCAACGAAATGCAAGAGGCATCCACATGTACGTGAAACTCCTTTTTCCAATTAGGGAATACCAAGATCAGCACAGTGACCATATTTTCCTTCAACACATCTAAATTTCACTGACATTTTTCATTCCAAAAGAATGTTGCGTCCTTCTTCAACAGTTTCTCCATGGGCACAGTAATTTGAGCATAATATTTGATAAATTTTCTATAATATCCTATATGTCCCAATGTCGCAGGCAGCTGCTTGACGTTCCTCGGGGCCTCCAAATTCACAATTACTGCATTCTTTGCAGGGTCCACCATTAATCCTTACTTCCACAGCAAGTGACCCAGCAAGATCCCAAAGGGAACACAAAATATGAATTTCTTCAAATTCAATATATTTGGTGTCTACGACATGTATCCAACATTAGGTGCAGACTTGGTACATGGTTCTTTTCTAATCCGAACATTGTCCAATCATCAAAGTATACTTCTAGGAACTTATGAATGAACTCCTTGAACACTGCTATGACTACGCTAGAAAATACCGCAGGCGCATTCTCAAGTCCACACGGAATTACAGTGTATTGAAAACAACCCCACTCCGTTGTGAAGTTCATTTTTCTCCTATCCTTAGGCGCGATCTTAATCTAATGATACCCAGAAAACCCATCACTAAAGTAATAGGCCTCCTGCCCTACAAAATTGTCTAAAACTTCATCTGTAAACGATGTTGGGAATGGTTTGTGGACACACGCATCATCAAGCTTCTGTAGATCTACGCAAATCCTTATTTCACCTTTTTGTTTCTTCTCCTGAACCACCATTGAGCTCACCCAGTCAAATTCTTCAACGGGTTCTATGATTCCTACCTCCATCATCTTGTCCAGCTCCTGGAAAACCTTTTCCTTATATTTAGGATTAAGGAAATACAACCTCTTTTTACTAGGATTTGCATCCATCTTCAAAGTGATCTTCATAACGCCTAAATCACCAACTATTCCCTTCAAATCTGAAAGCCTAGTAGGGAAGAGATCCTAGTATTCACGGAGTAACTCCGTAACTTTATTCACTGTAGTGTTGTCCCAATAATCTCCAATTTTTGTGAACTTCGGTTCCACTTCAGTGCCAATATTTACTTACTTTGTCTTCAACAGCACAATTATGTCTGGGTTATCTATTTGTGGGCCTTTGACTTTGCAATACCCTTCTACCTCTGGAATATTAATGTTTCTTGGATCTTCATCGTCCTCTTCAACGATCACATTATAGCATTCCAGCGCCTGGTGCAGCTGAGTGCTCCAATCTGGTTGGGTCCATTCCATAGGTTCTATCGGCATTCTGAAGATGGCCACCTTAACCTTTTGTAGAGCTTCATCAATGCTTGTGAAGTTGTCTTCAAAGTTGAAGGTCAATAAGAACCCTTAATATATCCCATTCCATCATGTCATGGTGGAGCTTTGTTTCCAGGCACCAATTCATGGGAATTGTATCCAAAGTATGGAAAAATATGTGTACCCACTCTGGCTACAGTTCTGTCCTGTGTGATTTAGTCCATTTTTCTAGGTGATCACATGAATCATCCCTTTCATTATATTTCTCAGTCAATCTAGTGTTAGGATGTTGTTGACAGTGTTGGACCCGCCAACACTTAGGGGATCTCTTGGGTATGAAGTCCCAACTAGACCTCACATTGTTTGGTGTAAGAGTCCCAGCCGATATGATGGCCCAATGGCCATTATCTTAAAGATCTACCTCAACTCTTACTTGTCAGCACAGGAGAGTGGTTTGCTTTGTCTTCGAGAAGTGAGGTTTGCATGCCTGGTGAGTGTAAGTGTCATTTGTTTCAATGGTTCTTTCACTGTCGAGGGAGAGGGTGAGAGTGAGTTAGGTTGATTGGGAGAAGTCCCAACACTGCTAGGAACACACAACACAACAGGACATGCACAGGTTCGGAGGAGTAGTCCACACGGATGATGAAGTCACAACATAAAAGGTAAGATAACATGTATAACACTCAACAGATTAGTCCAAACAAGTGCAATGGTTTCTACAGCAAGCTTCATGTGAAAGGTCTTTCTAATGTCCAGGAGAGCAGTCTATATGGGTGAGACAACGTTAACAACATATACAGCACATTTCCATTAATAGATTATGCATTACAACAAATGAAACAATTCAGATGTAGAACACAGGTTAAAGCAACATGCATTACAATTGTTAAAGATCAGTCTTAAAATAGATACAATACATGTGTGAAAATGTGATGGCTTGTTAGCAGGCTTCTGGATTAAGCGAAAGTTCCAATAGACATCGTTACACCATACCTCAGTAACCTTGAGTGCGGGGCATTGGAGCCACTTCTTACCCCTCAAATAAAATATTACAGACTCTCTTGGCTATGTGGGAGGAGTTGAGGTGAAAAAGTGCTTTACATGTACAAAAGAGAGGGTATTTATAGCCAAGGGTGAAACTAACCCTTGTGGTTGTTCAACTACCCTCATGACCATTTGACTTCCATGAATTTTCGACTTACATGACTCTTTGTTCAACAAGTGGGTCTCTTGGACTTCCACATTAGATAACATTGATTGACAACATAGCCCATAGTGGAGATGTAGGTGACACGATTAATGACATGAATCGACATGACTTGACATGACAGTGTTGATATATTCGTGTTGTTGTTGGAGTGCATGTCAAGCTACAGCCTTGTTGGGTGATGGGTGTCTTCTTGGTGTATCATAGCTTCACCTCCACATGGTGAAGTGCACGGAGTCTTCGATGGTCCTTGGTTCAGCTGATGAAGCTTTAGCATGTTATTCCTTGCTTGCATGTTGGAAGGATTGACAGGCTCATTTGTTCATGAAGGTGCATATTCATCGCATTCTTCTATTTTGCGTGCATCATTCGTTCGTTCGTTGGTGAACCTATCTTTCTTGCATGTGCTCCCTTCGTTCATCCCATTCATCATCTTGTCATCTTTGTTGGTGTACCTATGCCTGCAGTCACTCATGACGAGATGACATCAAATCCAAAACCTCCTAGTCTACCATGACATATGATCATTTTGGATGCAGGTGACCGGGAGAGGCAACAAGGTCGTGAAGCAGGATGATGGCTGCAGGCACTGCTGATGAAAATTGCATAAGATTCTCTGTCAGTGATGAAAGAGGATTATCAAAACAAGACTTAATATACCAAGTTAGTGCGCAATCCTGCAACATGGTAACCAACTGCACCTTCTTTATATTGTCATCAGTAATATGTTGTGATTTCAATACAACATTCGCAACAAACCAAAACTACTCTTTATCTTCACTCCCTATGCCCTTGAAAATCGGCGGATTTTTCATGTTCGGCATGTTGAATGGTGGTGGTGGAGTTTGAGGTGTGGGTGAAGGTGTATGCGGTGGAGGTGGAGGTGGAGGCGGAGTGGATGGATAATGTATTCATGGAAAACCCTACTTTATCACTTGGACAGCGCTTTGCAGTGAAGCTTACACCACTCATTCATCATTGCTTGAAGGAGGTACGATTAACGGATTATATTCTGGACCTGATCCCTCTCGATCTCTAAAGAGTCTTCCACTTCGCATAGCTCTGAACATCAAGGCAATGGAATCACTTATTTTTCACGCAGCAGCATTTTAATACAAGTATTCAATGATCTTAAATACTTACCTCGCGGTCCTTTGAAAAATTGATGATCCACTTCGCTATAGTTAACCGAGGTATCAACTAAGAATCCAGTAACAAATCCTCCCGGAATTCGATCGAGCCAATGATCAACAACTCATGCGTTCTTGTTTTCAGAAGTTTTTATCCATGGCACTCATTCTAGAGTCCACACTATTGGACCATCGAGCTTCCACCTTCCTTGATTATATTTTAATTTAGCTAACCACTAATATAGTTTAATGGGAAAAGTGCAGAAGAAGATCTCGTGTATCTCTGCATACATATACCTATTCAACCACTCTTCCTTTGACAAACGCAGGTTCATGTTTTCTTGCACTGCAAACTCATGAATATCCCAATCTAACCACTTTTCAATTTCTTTCTTGGTCGGATTCTAGTGATGTGACATCACACATCTCCTTCAAGTAGATCTCGATCCCAGCAACAAAACCATTTGTTGGCTTAGGGGGGTCCTGACCCAGGTTCAGAGTTAGTTGCACCAACCAAAAAAACCATACACTATTGGCCCTTTTGGCAACAACCCGCATAGCATAGGTTGTAGTCTCACCCGAAGCAATATGGGGGAATGCAAGAACCAAGTTTCTGCATCTACAGACTAGTGTGATGTCTTTCAGCGCCTCAGATATGCCTTCATGCAGATCAATACACTCTTAGGGCATGTTGCTGCAACTTTATTACAACAGCCTTCAAAACTTCACAAAGGTCTACGATCAGTCATTGTAGACATTTAATCATCAATTTGTCTACTTACGTGCATCAGAGAGCAATCCTAAATTAGGGTTCACACGGATTTACTTAAGTTATTCATAAACATCATAGAATTCATCAGTCTTTATGAAAATACTTAAACATGCATTTCGTGTGCTATTAACAGTTATTCAAGAGAATCACGTAACATTCAATCAATATTCCATAAAAAATATCATTCATCGACAACACATAGCATTAAACAAAATAAATAGAAATACGTAAGAATTCTTCAAAACTCTCTTTATTGATATTCAATTCAAGGTTACAAACTCAAATCTACCCTACGCACATAGCTGCAGGGGTCCGCTCACTCAGCTGCAGACTCTATCTAGGCCTCTACGCACTCAGTTGCATAGCCTTTTTTATATCTTACCCACTTCTCCTCGCTATCACTTCCTCATACTACTTCTTCATTATCATCTATTATTCTTATCATGCCTTAGACTCTCTAAGACACGCCTATTTATATCCTTTTCCCTACAATATCATGGTCCACAGACCATGGGTGAATCTCAAAACCGACTCAAACTTTACATAAAGCAAGGGGCTAAACCCCTTTGACTCCTATTCGTCTACGCGCTCTGCATCCACAAATCGCAAAGACTTTACATTAATTACAAAAACTGTATCAAAAATTAGGTTATCTTAACCTGAAAACTAACCCAGGGGACCCCATCCCAATAGGTATAATGACCCATATACAATCAGCCTCTATTGTTGTACTCTTGTTGTTGTCCTTCACAATCGCGGCTACCAACGTTGCGCTATCTACCACTCCTACTACTAAAATCACTGCCTTTATCCATGTTATTCTTAGTGTTGTTATGACTGCTACTATTATCTTCTGCACTACTACTTAACCCCTCTTCACTACCATCATTGTCCTTGTCCATGCTACTATTGTTATCACATCAGTTCCCGCTATTGTCTCACTGATTGTTGCTAATGTTGTTAATGCTACTAGTGCTTAACCATCTTCTGGTTCCAATGCCTTTGCTACTACTCTTGGTCACTGTCATACCACCATAATATATATCACTGCAAGTGTTACTTCCAAAACTTCTATCATTATAATGTCACAATCATACAAGGATTCTTCGATCATGTCTAGGGGACCTTACTAAAGTCATTTTATGAAGGGGTCGCAACCTTACAAACCTCTTGCTATGCTAATGGATAATGTTATGTTCCAAGACTACAATCAAGGGTACTATAATTAGAAATGTTGTGACTACTATAAAATATGTCCACTGTCATAAACCATTATCAAATGTGTTAATTTCACCCTAATTCCATCATTCATTTTCTTTTTGTCAATTTCTCATGAAAACATTCATACAGAATGCCATATATTATTTCTACAAGCTTAAACTCAAAATGTCATCATGGCTCATACAATAAGTTTATGTATCATATTTTTTTCCTATAATACATACTCAAAGAAAATGTCATGATGCATTATTTTGTCATTTCAATTTCCGTCAAAGGTATTAGATTTGAGGATTTCATATTTCAATTCCAACCATCAAAAAATATTATGTAAAATGTTCCTTGCCATTGGCCCCCTCAAATGATATTCATAACAAGTATTTATTGATAATAACATTAGATATAAAGATGGTATGTTATAAGAAATGTCAACACAATAACTTATGTAAAAATGTGGGACCCAACTATATGTACATGCCCATTCAACAATACATATGTGACACTATATATATGTCCCTTTAATATATGTGTCAACGGGTGCCTTGATTCCTCAACATGCATAGGAGTAGAAGTTGTTACACTGATAGCTAGGTTAACTTATGTGATTGACTTCTACATTGTTGATTAACCCGGTCTATGAAATGTTCTTTGTAATTGCACTTAATGCACCTCTGTTCAACAATGTTGCTCGAATTCAATTCTGCCTCCAAGTTATGAGTCTATGACTCGAGTGTTGCTTCAAGATTCATAGGTCAGAGGTCAAATTTATTTGTTAAGTACTATAATAGGTATAAATCCCAATCTAAAGTTAGAATATGAGGCATAGATATTTCTCAGGTCTGTAATGTAAAATTTCAAATGTTGCTACAATCCTTGATTCCTCATGCTCAATTGCATGGAATACAGTATTCAATGTGTTCCTTGTAGACATATGTATGGATATGTATATATAGCTTCTATTATATGATTTTCCGACATAACTGAAGGGTGTAAGTAGCATATAGGTTGAGAAGTTTCTGCTTGAGTCCACAAGTCACACAAAAATCAGACAAAGACTTCAATCCATTAATCATTGTCACAATGATGTGTAAGGCATAAGTATATATGTTGGTTCATATAGCCTACAACATGTGTAACCCTAGAGAGGAGAAGATATGTTGTACTTTCACAGGTATTTGGATGTTAGAATAAGTGGCCTAGATAAGGGATGAGATCTTGTATATGAAGACTTTGTACCTACAATCAAAATACCGAAGTGAATCCAAAATGTAAAAAATAATAATAACATAAACCCTTCGCTCTTTCTAAAGAAGGTGACCACAAATTTTTTTTTTTCTTTAATAACACCGAACCGTAACTCTTCTACGTTTAAAATCTTCAGAATTACATATGTAATCCCAAATCAACTCACAAATCGCTTTTCCTTGGCCACAAAGCTATAGAAAAAAACTAGAAGTTTTTTACCCAAATGAATGAGCCTAGTCACCAATATATAGTTTTTTGAAAGTGTGAAAGTGTGAAGAGACATTTCTCTTTAGGAGGGAGCCGACATGAAGGAATTTAAAATTAAAAATTTAATTTTTGTTGGAGCCGAAATCTCATTTGGAGAGACTTGAAGTTTTATTTTGGATGAAACGAACCTTTTAATCTTTAGGCTATTGATAACGTAAAATAATTTTGGACCAAAAAAGTGATAAGGCAAATACTTAGGAAAAATTAAATTAATATGGGCCCAAAATGTCACTTTTGAATTTGGACCATTTTAAAATTAAATTTACCCTAATACCATATTCTCCTTATGAATTGAATACCATATTCTCCTTATGAATTAACACCATGCCACATCATCATCTTTGAAATTAACACATCATCAATGTGTTGCAACCATTAATTATTTTATGCCACATCACCCATATGATGCCACTTCATGAAATCCTTGGGGTTTTGGACCAATTTGGGGTTTTGACTTTAACTGGGCATATCTCACAAACTGTGAGTGCCCACGAGTCCACATACCACATCAACCAGAATGATGAGGAGAGTTCAATGGTGAGAGTCACAAGGACAAACACACTATTATGTAGTTGCAAGAATCCAACTAAGGTGGGGTATGTCCATCGTCCAAGACCCCAAGTCATAGGACTAGGGTTTCTTTCTTGCAACCTCTCATTTACCTGATACATGTTCATGCCCTTCCTTTGACATCAATGACATTCTTCACACCTTCTCTATATCCTGAAACTATTCCCACTTTGACATCAATGACAACATGTTCAACAATCTCCCCCTTTGTCATTGATGTCAACACACCAAGCATACCAAGGTATTTTTGATGATGAATATCTCTTTCTCCCTTATTCATTCTAAGTTTCTCTCACCCTTTTAAATCAATGGAAAAGGGTTACTACTACATCAAGTGATCTAACAACATGCTCTCTATATCATCTCTGCAAGCTCCCCCTAACATATAGACTCCCCCTTACAAATTGTTTGATCTTGTGGACTTGCGATCCAACTCCCCTGATAGAATCCCCCTATCAACATGCTTTTGTGTTGCATCGGATCCTATGTTGATGCTCCTACTGAATAATATGTGTCTCCTACAAACTCCCCCATTTCTATCAATCATGTGAGATATCATGGAGAAACATGCCTTCTCTGCTAGACCCTGGTGGTATTGTCTTCCTACATAATGAATGACATTCTTTCCTGATTTTGTGGGTTCCACATCAAACCGCCTCTACAATCTCATGCAAAATGGACAATGATGTGACATAAACAACATTATGCATTCCTTCCTTCTTGGTTCTATGAGGTTTGCTTCAATCCACTTTTTCAATCTCATGCAAAATGGCAAAGATTATGGCACACATAGCACTCTACATCCGATCCCAATAATGAAGTAAATTAGCTGTAGTTCCTATTGTTATAGGTGTATGGGATTCTGCATTATCTTTGGGAAAAAGTTCTCCAAGGTCTTTGATAAAAGAATCTGTTAATACACCTTCTATAGCCCTTGCAATCTCGAGCTATGTTCCATAGTTAGAACATGCGTAATAGTAACCATGAAATGTCTCTTCATACCTGGGTGTATTGAGTTAAACTCTGTTGAAGATGTCTCGTCCCTAAATATGCTTTTTTTTCTCTCCACTCCTAAATTCTCTATCTTGTGCTGATGTCGTGAATATGACATCCTGATTTGAATCATTAGTCTTCCAAGTTTCTATGTTGGTTTATTTGTATAGGACCTTGACTTTGGGCTTCTCTCCATTCTTGGGATGGGACTTCTTCACATGTGGTTTGTCTTCAATTTTTGGGATAAGACTTCCTTACATAGTAATTCTTCTCTTCTTGTGGTTGTTCTTCCTCATTTGCATGAGACTTCTCTTCATGTGGCATTTCTTCATCATTGGGATGAGAGTTCTCTTCTTGTGGATGCTCTTTGTCTTCTTTGACATGTGGATGATATTCATCATTGGAATTTGAGGACTCGCCAATATATCCATGACATGTCCTAATGAAAGGTGATCTATGGAAATTGATAATTTCTTCCAAGACCTATGAACTTCTTGTTTTAGTTTGTTTATTTCAGCTCTCAAGGTAAAAATTTCATGCTCATGGTTTATGCAATCTTCTTCCTTCTACTTTAAATGACCTTTTAAGACATCCTCAACCCTTTTGGCTTCTTCAAGTTCCCTCTTCAAAGAGGTGAATTTTGCTTTATTTTGCTTGTTTCATTTGTTTGGCTTTTCTTTTTCTTTTTCTTTGAGTTGGCTTGTCAAGGTCATTTCCCTATCGTTTTCCTCTAGTAGTTTTCTTTTTATATCCTCCACTTCCTTCTTGGCTTCATCAAGTTCCTTATCCCTTTCAGATGATTGTACATGATCGATTTGAGGTTGAATCTGGATATTTTCAGAATAGGTAAATCGATTACTATCATCAATCTTCTTCTTTTCATCCTTAATTTTTTCATGTTCATTGTAAAGGACATCATACATGGCTATAGACATCTCCCAGTGACATGTTATAATTAGAACCTTCTCTTTGAGTGTTTTGACATCGTTGAAATCATCAACCAATTGTCAAAAATATTGAATGCTATGGATATGCCTTCAAGATGTTAGGATTCCACTGAAGGACCTGCTTTGAAACCAATTGTTGGAAATGCTAAGAGAGGTTTGAATCAATATTTCCCTTTTATTTTCAATTAGTTAATTAATCTTTAAACATATTCAGATCATGAACATAAAACATCACATCACAGTGTAGAAACCAACTAAGAGGCAGTACACAAGATATGGATTTAACAAAGCATTGTATTATGTAGTGTACAATGTACATACAATACTTTACCAGGAAGACCTGGAAGGAAGTGAAACACTCCCAAGAGTTTTCTAGCAAGATGGAAGGAAGAAAACGTTCCCTAAAGGTTGGGCTCTCATACCATGGATAAGGACCCATATATAATCATCCTCTATTGTTGACCTCTTATTTCCATCCATCACAATCGTCACTACCAACACTACAATATCTACCACTGCTACTGCTGGCATCACTACCTCTGTCCATGTTGTTGCTAGTGTTGTTATAACTGGTACTTCTATCTTTTTCACTACTACTTAAGCCCTCCTCACTTCCATCATTGTCATTGTCCATGCTAATGTTTTTGTCACTTAAGTTCCCTTTTTTGTCTCACTGATTGATGTTAATGTTTTAATGTCGCTAGTGTTGAACCATCTTATGCTCCCAATGCTTCTATTGCTACTCCTAAGCTCAATGGCCATTTTCATTCCACCATAACATATATCATTGCAAGTGTTAATTCCAAAAATTCTACCATTATAATGTCACATCCATATAGGGATTCTTGGATCATGTCTAGGGGACTTTACTAAAGTCATTTTGTGAAGGGATCACAACCTTACAAACTTCCTTCATAAATGTTGTGACTACTATAAAGTAGGTTCACTGTCATAAACCATTATTAAAAGGTCATTGTTAAGTTCACCCAAGTTCCATCACTAATTCTTTTTCTTCAAGGTCTCAACGCAACAAACATAAACCATTATTTAAAGGTCATTGTTAAGTTCACCTGAGTTCCATCACTCATTCTTTTTTTTCAAGGTCTTGACGCAACAATCATATGAAATACCATATATTATTTCTACAAGCTTAAACTCAGAATGTCATCATGACCCATACAACAAGTTTATGTATCATATTGTTGTTCCTACAATACATTCTCAGAGAAAATTTCATGAGGTTTTGTCCAGTTGAACTATCAAACTGTTGTTGTTAATAAAACACCATTATAGGCATGACTATCATGTTCTTTCATTTCAGTTTCCATCAAAGGAATTGTCATTGGATCTCAGGGTTTCAGATTTCAGTTCCAACCATCAGAAAATATTATGTAAAATACTCCTTGTCGCTGGGCCCCTCAAATGATATACATAACATGTATATATCGATATAAAACATTAGATATAAATATGGCATGCTATAAGCAATGCAAACACAATAACTTATGTAAAAATGTGGGACCCAACTATATGTACAATCCCATTCAACAATACATGTGTGGCACTATATAGATGTCCCTTTAATATATGTGTCAATAGGTGCCCTAATTCCTCAACGTTTATAGGATAAAAAATTGTTATGCTGATATCCAGGTTAACTTATGTGATTGGATTCTATGTGGCTGACTAACCTAGGTTATGAAATGTTCTGTGTAAACCGCATTTAATGCACCTCTGTTCAAAAATGGTGCTCAACTTCAATTCCTCCTCCAAGTTATGAGCATAACTATGACTTGAGTATTGCTTCAAGCTTCACATGTCAGAGTCTGATTTATCTGTTAGGTATTTTAAGAGGTATAAATCCCAATCCAAAGTTAAAAGATGAGGCATAGACATTCCTCAAGTCTGTAATGTAAAATTTCAAATATTCCTTCAGTCCTCATGTTCAATTGCATGGAATACAATATTCAACATGCTCCTTGAAGACACATGTATGGATATGTATATCTAGCTTCTTTCATAGGCTTTTCCAACAAAACTAAAGAGTGTAATTAGCATATAAAATAAGAAGTTTTTTCTTGAGTCCACGGGTCAGAAAAAAATTCAGACAACGACCTCGATCCATTAACCTTTGTCACAATGATGTGTAAGCCACAAATATATGTGCTGGTTGATATACCCTACAATATATGTAACCCTAGAGAGAATAGGATATGTAGTAGTTTCACAGGTCTTTTGATATTGGAATAAGTTGCCTAGATAAGGGTCAAGGCCCTGTAGATGAAGAGCTTGTACCTTTAATCAAAATACCCAAGTGAATCAAAAAAGAAAACAAAAAATGTAATATGGTAAACCCTTTGCTCTTTCTGAAGAAGGTGACCATTGATTTTTCTTTTATGAATAACAATGAACCCTATCTCTTCTTCATTTAAAAGCTTTATAACTACATATGTAATCCCAAATCAACTTGCAAATCACTTTTCCATGAACGCAGATGTATAGAAAATTATGAAATTTTCTTACCCAAATGAAAGATCCTAGTCACCAATATATAGTTTTTTGAAAGTGTGAAAGTGTGAAGAGACGCGTCTCTTTACGAGGGAGCTGACATGAAGGAATTTTAAAATTCAAAAAAAAAAATTTATTGGAGCCGACATTACATTTGGAGAGACTTGAATTTTTATTTTGGATGAAACGACCCTTTTAATTTTTAGACTATTGGTAATGTAAAATAATTTTGGACCAAAAGTGTGATAAGACAAATACTTAGGAAAATTTAAATTAATATGGGCCCAAAATGTCAATTTTGAATTTGGACCATATTAAAATTAAATTTATCCTAATACCATATTTGCCTTATGAATTTAATCCCATATTATCCTTATGAATTAACACCATGCCTCATCATCATCTTTAAAATTACCACATCATCAATGTGTTGCAACCATTAATTCTTTTAGGCCACATATCCCATATGATGCCACCTCCTGAAATCTTTGGGGTTTTGGACCATAATCTGGAGTTTCTACTTTGACTAGGCATATCTCACAAACCATGAGGGCCCACAGACACTCCACATACCACTGAAACTAG
Organism: Pinus taeda; assembly: GCA_000404065.3. NCBI lineage: Eukaryota > Viridiplantae > Streptophyta > Pinopsida > Pinales > Pinaceae > Pinus > Pinus taeda. The sequence goes on from APFE030302291.1 coordinate 110,534, forward strand.
CATTATGAGGAGATTTCAATGGTCAAATTCACAAGGACAAATATAGTATTCTATAGTTGAAATAATTCCAATGAAGGAGGGGCATGTCCATCATCCAAGACCCAAATCCCTAGGACTAGGGTTTCTTTCCTGCAACCTCTGATTTACCTAATACATGTTCCTTCCCTTTCTTTGACATGAATGACATGTTGCACACCTGCCCTATATCCTACAACTACTCCCTCTTTGACATCAATGACAACCAGTTCAACAATCTCCCCATTTTTCATCAATGTTAACACACCAAGCATATCAAGATATGTTGCATCATGCATCTCTCTCTCTCCCTTGTTCCTTCCAAATTTCTCTCCCCCTTTGATATCAATGGAAAAGGGTGACTAGTGCATCATGTTATTTGACAACATGTTCTCTATATCATCTCTGCAAGCTCCCCATGAGATCTAGGCTCCCCCTTACAAATTGTATGATCATGTGGACCTATGATCTAACTCCCTTGATATACTCCCCTTTTCAACATGCTTTCCTATTACATTAGATCATGTTTTGATGCTCCTACTAAACAATATGATTCTCCTACAAACTCCCCCATCTCTTTAAATCATGTGAGAGATCATGGAGAAACTTTCCTTCTCTGCCAGACCCTAGTGGTCTTGTCTTCTTGCCTGGTGAATGAGCTTCCTTCCTAATTATGTGGGGTCCACATCAAAATGCTTCTTAAATCTCGTCAAAAAAGGCCAATTTTGTGACTTAAATAACATTATGCATTCCTTCCTTCCTAGTTCTGTGAGGTCCACTTCAATCCACTTTTGCAATCTCGTGAAAAATGGCCAATATTATGACACAAATAACACTCTACATTTGATCTCAATAATGAAGTAAAATAGTTGTAGTTCCTACTATTATAAGTGTATGGTATTATGTCTTGTCTTCAAGAAAATAAACTTCAAGGTCTTTGATAAAACCCTCTGTCAATACTCCTATAATATCCCCTGCAATGTCGAGCTTTGTGTCCTAGTTAGAACATATGTAATAGTAACCATGAAATTTATTTCCATACCTGGGTATATGGGTTGAAAATATGTTGAAGGTGTCTCATCCCTGAATATTCTTTTGTTCTCTCCACTCCTGAATGCTCTATCCTGATTTGGTGTCCTGAATGCATCATCCTGATTTGAAGCATTGGTCTTCCAAATTTTTGTTTTGGTTGATTTGTGTAGGGCCTTGCCTTTGGGCTTCTCTTCCTTCTTGGGATGGGACTCATTCACATGCATTTTCTCTTCACTTTGGGATATGGCTTCCTTACATAAGACTTATTCTCTTGTTGTGGTTGTTCTTCATCATTTGGATGCGACTTCTCTTCATGTGGTTGTTCTTCATCATTGGGATGAGAGTTCTCTTCTTATGGCTTCTCTTTGTCTTCTTTGACATGTGGTTTCTCTTCATCATTGGAATATGACGACTCACCAATATATCTAAGACCTGTCGCGATGAATGGTGATCTCTAGCAATTGACAATGTATTCCAAGACCTGTGAAATTCTAAGTTTCTATTTTAGTTTGTTTACTTCATCTCTCAACATGACAATTTCCTGCTCATGGTTTATGCAATCTTCTTCCTTCTTCTTTATCTGACCTTTTAATATATCCTCAATCCCTTTGGCTTCTTCAAGTTCCCTCTTTTAATAGGTGATATTCTTTTCTTTATTTTTCTTGTTCCATTTGTTTAGCTTTTTTTTTTTTCCTTGAGCCTACTTGTCAAGGTTCTTTCCCTATCGTTTTCCTACAGTAGTTTTCTTTTGAGATACTCCAGTTCTTTCTTGGATTCATCAATTTCCTTATCCTTTTTAGATGATTATAGCTTATCGATTTGAGCTTGAAGCTGGATATTATCAGCATAGGTAAATCGATTACTATGATCAATCTTCTTCTTTTCAGCATTCATTTTTTCATGTTCATTGTGAAGGACATCATACATGGCTCTAGACCTCTCCCATTCATGTGTTAGAATTTGAACCTTCTCTTTGATTGTTTTGACATCTTCTTTGAAATCATCAGCCATCATGTCAAAAATACTGAATGTTATGGATCTGCCTTCAAGTTGTTAGGCTTCCACTGAAGGACCTGCTATGAAACCAATTGTTGAAAATACTGAGAGGGGGGTGAATCAATATTTCCATTTTCTTTTCAATTGATTACTTAATATTTAAGCATATTAAGAGCATGAACATAAAACATTACATCACTCAATGTAGAAACTAACCAAGAGATTGTACACAAGATATGGCTTGAACAAAACATTGTACTATGTAGTGTACAATGTACATACAATACTTTACCAGGAAGACCTTGAAGGAAGTGAAATGCTCCCAAGAGTTTTCCAAGAATATGGAAGTAATAAAAATACTCCCTAAAAGTTAGGATCCCTTACCAAGGATAATGATCCATATACAATCACCCTCTATTGTTGTCCTCTTGTTGTTGTCCTTCACAATCGCGACTACCAACATTGCACTATCTACCATTAGTCCTACTGCCATCATTGTCTTTGTCCATGTTATTTCTAGTGTTGTTATAACTATTAATACTATCTTTTGCACTACTTCTTAAGCTCTCCTCGCTGCCATCATTATCCCTGTCCATGCTAATGTTGTTGTCACATCGGTTCCCTCTGTTGTCTCACTGATTGTTGGTAATGTTTTTAATGCTACTAGTGTTGAACCATCTTACACTTCAAATGCTCCTACATCTGCTCCAAAGGTCTATGGTCACTTTCATACCACCATAATCTATATCACTTCAAGTGTTATTGCAAAAAATTATACCATTATAATGTCAGAACCATACAAGGATTCTTAAATCATGTCTAGGGGACCCTACTGAAGTCATTTTATGAATGGGTCGCAACCTTACAAACTTCCTTCTATGCTAATGGGTAATGTTATGCGCCAAGACTACAATCAAGGGTACTATCATTAGAAATGTTGTGACTACTATAAAATAGGTTCATTGTCATACACCATTATAAAAAGGTCATTGTTAAGTTCACCCAATTTCCATCATTCATTGTCTTTTGTCAATGTCTCACCATAATAGTCATACAAAATGCCATGTATTATTTCTACAAGCTTAAAATTAGAATGTCTTCATGGCCCATACAACAAGTTTATGTATCATATTGTTGTTCCCACAATACATTCTTAGAGAAACTGTCATGAGGCATTGTCCAGTTGAACTGTCAAACTGTTGTTGTTAATAAAACACTACACAGATGGCTATCATGTACTGTCATTTTCGTTGCCATCAAAGGTATTTTCACTAGATCTCAGGTTTTTAGATTTTAGTTCCAACCATCAAAAAATATTATGTAAAATAATACTTGGCACTTGGACCCTCAAACGATATTCATAGCATGTATATATTAATATAAAACATTAGATATAAATATGGAAAGCAATATGGAACAGAATAACTTATGTAAAAATGTGGGACCCAATTATATGTATGTGCCCATTCAACAATACATGTGTGTAAATATATATGTGTGTGTGTGTGCGTGTCCCATTAATATATGTGTCAATGGGTGCGTTGATTCCTCAACGCGTGTAGGAGTAGAAGTTGTTACAATGATAGCTAGGTTAACTTATGTGATTAGCTTCTACGTGGTTGATTAACCCAGGTTATTAAATGTTCTGTGTAAACCACATGTAATGCACGTCTGTTCAACAATGTTTCTTGTCTTCAATTTTTCCTCCAAGTTATGATCATAACCATGATTCAAGTGTTGCTTCAAGCTTCACAAGTCATAGGTCAGCTTTATTTGTTAATTATTGTAACAGGTATAAATCTCGGTCCAAAGTTAGAATATGAGGCATAGAATTTTCTCTGGTCTGTAATGTAAAATTTCAAATGTTGCTACAATCCTTTAGTCCTCATGCTCAATTGCATGGAATATAATATTCAATGTGTTCCTTTTAGACACATGTATGGATATGTATATCTAGCTTTTGTCATAGGCTTTGTCAATAGAGCTAAAGAGTGTAATTAGTGTATAGGATGAGAAGTTTATGCTTGAGTCCACAAATCAGACAAAAATTTAGACAAACACCTCAATCCATTTAACTTTTTCATAATGATGTGTAAGGCACAATTATATATGCTGGTTGATATAGCCTACAACATGTGTAACCCTAGAGAGAAGAGGATATGTAATCATTTCATAGGTCTTTTGATTTTGGAATAAGTGGCCTAGATAAGGGTCAAGACCTTGTCGCTAAATATCTTGTACCTGCAGTCAAAATACCCAAGCGAATCCAAAAAGAAAATAGAAAAAATAATAACAGAAACCCTTGCTCTTTCTGAAGAAGGTGACCACAAATTTTTCTTTTATGAATAACACTAAACCCTAACTCTTCTGTGCTTAAAAGCTTAATAACTGCATATGTAATCCCAAATCAACTCGCAAATCACTTTTCCATGGTCGTATAACTATAGAAAAAATGTGAAATTTTCTTACCCAAATGAATGAGCCTAGTCACCAATATATAGTTATTCAAAAGTGTGAAAGTGTGAAGAGACGCATCTCTTTAGGAGGGATCGGACATGAAGGAATTTTAAAATTCAAAATTTATTTTTTGTTGGAGCCGACATCACATTCAAAGAGACTTGCATTTTTATTTTGGATGAACTGACTAATTTAATTTTTAGGCTATGGGTAATGTAGAATAATTTTAGACCAAAAGTGTGATAAGAAAAATACTTGGGAAAATTTAAATTAATATGGGCCCAAAATGTCACTTTTTAATTTGGACCATATTAAAATTAAATTTATCCTAATACCATATTCTCCTTTTGAATTTAATACCATATTCACCTAATACCATATTCTCCATATGAATTAACACTATGCCACATCATCATCTTTGAAATTACCACATCATCAATGTGTTGCAACCATTAATGATTTTTATGCCACATCACCCATATGATGCCACCTCATCAAATATTTGGGGTTTTGGACCATAATATAGAGTTTTGACTTTGACTAGGCATATCTCACAAACCATGAGGGCCCACGAGACAATCCACACACCACCGGAACCAATATGATGAGGAGAGTTCAATGGTGAGAGTCACAAGGAGAAACACACTAATATGTAATTACAATACTTCCAACGAAGGTGGGGTATGTCCATCGTCCAAGACCGTAAGCCCTAGGAATAGGTTTTATTTACTGCAACCTCTCATTTACCTGATACATGTTCCTTCCCTTATTTTGACATTAATTACATGTTGCACACCTGCTCTATATCCTGCAACTACTCCCACTTTGACAACGTGTTTAACAATATCCCCCTTTGTCATTGATGTCAACACACCAAGCATACCAAGGTATGTTGCATCATGCATCTCTCTTTCTCTCTCTTGTTCCTTACAAGTTTATCTCCCCCTTTGAGATCACTGGAAAAAGGTGACTAGCGCATCAAGTGATCTGACAACATGCTCTCTATATCATCTTTTCAAGCTCCCCCTTACAAATTTTCTGATCATGTGGACTTGTGATCTAACTCTCCTGACAAACTCCCCCTATCAACATGCTTTTATGCTGCATCATATCATGTGTTCATGCTCCTTATTGAACAATATGATTCTCCTACAAACTCCCCCATCTCTATCAATCATGTGAGGGATCATGGAGAAAGCTTCCTTCTCTGCCAGACCCTAGTGGTCTTCTCTTCCTTCCTGGTGAATGACCTTCCTTCCTGATTCTCTGGGGTCCATTTCAATCCTCTTTTGGAATCTCGTCCAAAATGGCAAATGTTGTGACATAAATAAAAATTTTCATTCCTTCCTTCCTGGTTCTGTGAAGTTCACTTCAATCCACTTTTTCAATCTCGTGCAAAATGGATAATTTTATGGCACAAATAGAACTTTACATATGATCTCAATAATGGAGTAAAATAGTTGTAGTTCCTACTATTACAGGTGTCTAGTATTTTGTCTTGTCTTCAAGAAACTTTTCTCCAAGGTTTTTGATAAAACCCTATGTCAATACTCCTGTTATATCCCCTATAATCTCGAGCTTTGTTTCCATAGTTAGAACATGTGTAACAATAACCATGAAATGTATCTGTATATCTGGGTGTATGAGGTGAAAATATATCAGATGTGTCTCATCCCTGAATATGCTTTTGTTTCTCTCCAATCCTGAATGCTCTATCCTGATTTGGTGTCCTGAATGCATCATCCTGATTTGAAGCATTGGTCTTCCATATTTCTATGTTGGTTGTTTTGTGTAGGACCTTGACTTTGGGCTTCTCTCCATTCTAGGGATGGGACTTCTTCACATGTGGTTTCTCTTCACTTTTGGTATAGGAATTCCTTACATAAGACTTATTCTCCTCGTATGGTTGTCCTTCATCATTTGGATGAGACTTCCCTTCATGTTATTATTCTTCACCATTGGTGTGGGAGTTCTCTTCTTATGGATGCTCTTCATCTTCTTTGACATGTGGTTTCTCTTCATCATTGGAATGTGAGGTTTCACCAATATGTCCAAGATGTGTCTTAATGAATGGTGATCTCTGCAAATTGATAATGTCTTCCAAGACCTGTTAACTTCTGAGTTTATGTTTTAGTTTGTTTACTTCAACTCTCAAGCTAACAATTTCCTACTCATCGTTTATGAAATCTTATTCCTTCTACTTTATCTTATCTTTTAAGATATCCTCAACCCTTTTGGCTTCTTTAAGTTCCCTCTACAAAGAGGTGATCTGCTTTTCTTTATTTGGCTTGTTCCATTTGTTTGTCTTCTCTTTTTCTTTTTCCTTGAGCTGGTTTGTCAAGGTTCTTTACCTATCATTTTCCTCTAGTAGTTTGCTTTTGAGATCCTCAACTTCCTTCTTGGCTTCATCAAGTTCCTTATCATTTTTAGATGATGTAGCTTATCGATTTGAGCTCGAAGTTGAATATTTTCAGCATAGGTAAATCGATTACTATCATCAATCTTCTTCTTCTTAGCCTTCAATTTTTCATGTTCATTGTGAAGGACATCATACATGGCTATAGAGCTCTCCTAGTCACATGTTAGAATTCAAACCTTCTCTTTGAGTGTTTTGACATATTTCTCAAAATCATCAACCATCTTGTCAAAAATATGGAATGTTATGGATTTTCCTTCAAGTTGTTAGGCTTCCACTAAAGGACCTTCTCTGAAACCAATTGTTGGAAATACTAAGAGGGGGGTGAATCAATATTTCCCTTTTATTTTCAATTAGTTAGTTAATACTTAAACATATTCAAAGCATGAACATAAAACATCACATCACTCATTGTAGAAACCAACCAAGAGATAGTACACAAGATATGGCTTTAGCAAAGCATTGTATTATGTAGTGTACAATGTACATACAATACTTTACCAGGAAGACCTTGAAGGAAGTGAAACACTGCCAAGAGATTTCCAGCAAGCACGAAGGAAGAAAATGCTCCGTAAAGGATGATCTCCCATACTAGGGATAATGACCCATATACAATCAACCTTTGTTTTTGTCCATCACAATCGTAGCTACCAACACTACATGATCTACCACTACTACTATTGGCATCATGTTGGCTTGAGGGGGCCTAACCCAGTTTCAAAGTTAGTTAGCCAAACAAATCCCTGTACTACTAGTCCTTTCGGCAACAGCCTGGAGAGCGCGGACTGAGGTCTCACCTAAGAAGTATGGGGGGATGTTGGAACCAAGTTTCCGCACCCTTGAGATGTCTAAGGGGTCAATTTAGTCCAACTGTGAATATCTTCACGTAGGTTACTTCGTGCACTTTCCAGACCTACGACGTCTTCATGCTCTATTATACTCGCCTTCACGCAACCCTAGTCAGGGTCTAAGGTGATTTCACGCTGCTAAAGCAGCGATCTACGCTCTTTTCTTAAGTTACACTGCAGATCTTACTTATCTTCTTATAATTGTTAGTTAACTTCGCATAAACAGATTCTTATCTTGTGTTCGCTTATTCAACACATTCATATAAGTTCGCGCAGAAAATAAATAGTAAATTTACAATTCATACCCAATATACTTCAATGCATAAAACAGGAAAAAGACACACATAAATGATGTAAAACTTCTCTTTATTAATACTTCAATCAGTTACAGACTCGACACACCCTGTGCACTCAGGTACAAAGGTTCGCGCACTCAGCTACGGACTACTAGGCCTCTACGCACTCAGCTGCAGAGCCTTCTCCTATTCTACTACCCAAAGACACGACTCGACGCTTCAACTAAGACTCAATTCATCATCATTAGATCTTACAAACTTCTTATATGTCCCTTTAGACTTAAAGCCTCACTCCATTTATACAATCCCATGGTCCACAGACCATGGGTAGATCTTTCAAGCCGATATTACATTACAAAAGTAAGGGTAGACAACCCTATGACTCAATTACAACTTCGCGCCCACAAATTGCAGATTCTTTACATCAAACTTAGTTAAAGCTTGGGCTTTAAACCCAAAAACTTGCCTTGGGGGATCCTGTGCCCAACAGGCCCCCAACACAAACATCGTGACTCACCCTCGAGTCACTCTATCAGTGCAGAGATCTTCACATGGAGACCTCCCAACACTACTCAAACTTCTACAAGGTCGACAGTGCACTGAGTGGCTGCCTATTGTATCTCCTGTATGTGTTGTTCAGAGAATATTGTATCAGAACTACTTCCTTGTATCTGCTCCTATGTTCCCTGCATCTGTTTATATTCTCGCGCCCCCTTTTAGTCACCTAGAGCACTAAGATTGTGCTTCTGTCGGCTAGTCAGACAACTGGGCCACTCGTGTATGGCTTCAATTGACTGCCATTCACTTTTCCTGGGAAAGGTTCTCCATTTAACTTTACTAACTGCACCGCACCTCCATCTGTGACCTCCTTAATAACATATGGTCCCAGGCAATGCATTCTAAATTTTCCTGGGAATTTATCAAACTTACTATCATATAGTAACACCAAATAATTCACCTTGAAGGTGCCCAACTTAATATGTCGATTGTGCCAGGCCTTTGCGTGCTGTTTTTGTACCTGCTGATGGAATCTAGCCAAAAAACATTCTTCTTCGAGTTCCCCCAACTACACAAGCCTCTCCTCTAGGGCTCCACAGTCCATCATACCTGTGAGTGCTGCTATCCGCAGACTAGGCACAATGTATTCCATCAGCATCATGGCTTCCACTCCATAGACTAGCCAGAAAGGTGTCTGTCCCATCAGTTTCTTGCATGTCGTCCTATAATCCCATAATATTGCAGGTACGCATAGGTCCCAACCACTTCTCTGTGTGTTGCATACTTTGGTCAGCGTAGTCTCCAATATTGTGTTAAATGCTTCTATTGTCCCATTGGCTTATGGGTGATACGATGTGCTTTACTGCTGATACACTTGAAACACTTCTACTAGCGCGCTGATTGTTTCATTCAGGAAATGTGTACCGCAATCAATCATCAAGATCTTCGGCCATCCAAATCGTGTCAATACATGTTCAAACAGAAACTTCATGGCCATGTCAGCCATCCAATCTTTTACCGGTTACACTTCTGCCTAATGAGTCAGGTACTCTATCGCAGTGATAATATATCTCGCACTTGTTTTTCCTTAAGGTTTGATAGGTCCTACGAAGTTGATCACCCACTTTTCAAAGGGTTGCAGCATCATCTGCAGATGCAAAGCAATCTCGTCCCTCCACGATGGTTTACATGTTGTTTGACATACATCACAGGCCTTGCAATGTGCTTTTGAATCCCAATGAAGGGTCAGCCACCACAACCCTGCGCGGATAATCTTATGCCCGGTCTCTTTCCCTGCATAGTGTCCTCCCGCATCGCCCCCATGCACGTCCATGAGGATATGGCTTCGTTCAAATATAGGTACATACCTTCACAGTATCTCATCATTTCCCATCTTATATAGGTTCCCCTTAATGACAGAAAAATTTGCCCCTCGCACCAGTAGTTATTTCTTCTGCTAGATGGAGTACTCTTTCGAAGAAGTTCTAGTCATGAGAAAGTGGATAATATCTTCAAAGTTTCCATTCACTACACACACATCAAAGAGTTGTGCGTCAGGTAATCCTTCCTCCAGACTAGTAGGTTCCTCTCCTGTCTTAATGTGCGACAGGTGATCTGGTTCCACGTTCAGTCGTCCATGCTTCACAACAACTTCAAATTCATATTCTTGGAACAATAAAATCCACCTGCATATGCGCCCCCCCAACACAGGCTTATTGACCAAGTATTTCAGCGTGGAATGATCTGTATACATCTTGAAGTGTCCCCCTAACAAATAGTGTCGATATTTCTGGAGCACGTACACTATAGCTAGTCCCTCGCGTTCAGTGGTGGAATAGTTCTTTTCTACTTTAGATAGTCTGCGGCTCGCAAATGCGATAGGGTGATCCAAGCCTTCTCCGCCTTCTTGTGTGAGTACTGCCCCCAGCACTATACATGACATATCAACATGAACATGAAATTCTTTCTTCCAGTTCGGGAAGACAAGAAGTGGCGTGGTAACCATTTTCTCCTTCAATATATCTAGGCTCTTCTTACAGTCATCGTCCCAGCAAAATGTGACATCCTTCTTTAATATCTTTTCCATCGGCGTGGTTATATGGGCGTAACTCTTGATAAACTTTTTGTAGTACCCCGTATGTCCCAAGGTAGCACACAGCTGCTTCACACTGCATGGTGCTTCCAAATTCAAGATCACCGCAATTTTCGCGGGGTCTACTATCAGCCCTTGTTTACAAACCACATGCCCCGACAGGTTCTCAAAAAGAATGAGGAACATACATTTCTTGAGCTTGACTGCGATTTTGTGTCTTTGGCATCTATCCAGCATCAAGCGCAAGCTCACTACATGGTTTTTAACCAACCCAAATATAGTCCAATCATCAAAATAGACCTCCAAGAATTTATGAATATATTCCTTGAACGCCGCAACAACTACACGTGAAAATATGGCTGGCGTGTTCTTCAGACCAAACGGCATGATAGTGTATTGAAAGAAACCCCTTTGTCGTGAAGGTTGTCTTTCTTCTATGCTTTGGCACGATCCTGATCTGGTGGTACCCTGAGAACCCATCAATGAAAGAATATGCTTCCTGACTGCCTACATTGTCCAACACCTCATCTGTGAATGGAGTTGGGAATGGATCATGTACACACACATCGTGTAACTTTCTGAGATCCATGCATATTCTTATTTCTTCCTTCTGTTTCTTTTCTTGTATGACCATCAGACTTACCCAATCAGATTCCTCAACAGGCGCAATAATGCCTACCGCGAGCATCTTATCTAATTCTACGCAGACTTTCTCCTTGTATTTTGGGTTAAGTGATACGGTCTCTGCTTCACTGGCTTCACATCGGGTTTAAACGTGATCCACATTACCCCTAAGTCTTCGATTATTCCCTTTAAGTCCTTGGACTTGGTTGGGAATAAGTCTTGATACTCACGGAGTATTTCAACGACCTTATCCACTATCTTGACATCCTAGTAGTCCCCAATCTTAGCAAATTTAGGTTCTGCCTCTGTACCAATATTTACCTGCTTAGTCTTTACTGGCATGGATATGTCAGGGTTCTCGATCCGTGGCCCTTAAACCTCACGTTGGCCTTCTGTCTCTGGAATATCAATGTTCCTTGGATCTTCATCTTCTTCCTCAGCAGTTACACTATAACACTCCAACGTGCAACTTCGCTGAGCAGCCCAGTCAGGATGAATCATCTCTATTGACTCCTGCGGCATCCTAAAGATGGTTGCTTTTACTTCTTGTAGCGCTTCATCAATACTATCCCATTCATCCTCAAAGGTAAAATAAATTACGAACCCTTCACGTAGGACATCCCATTCGTTTGTTCCATGGCGGAGCTCCGTTTCTATATACCAGTTCATTGGTATAACATCCAGGGTGTGACAGAATAGGTGCACCCACTCAAGTTGTGACTTTTCCCCATAGGCCTGCGTCCACTTAGCCAGATGCGTGCGTGGATCATCCTGCCCATTGTATTTTTTTGTTAATTGCATCTTAGGCTTCCCAAAATGCATGTGCATCATTCTCTTGCATTTGCGATAGTCCCCAAAGTTTCCTTTCTGTGTGCCCCACCAACTCGCAGGCATAGCGCGCAGTACCCAATTCAAGGCTTCGAAACAATATTTTTCCGACACCTCCCCTTCAAATCTATCCAAGAAATCATCTACCTCACCTAATCCATCATAAGTAGGGAGATCTCTCACTTCTATCGATACGCAGCACAATGATCTTGTCATCATATTACAGTTCAACGTGGTTACCTCGTGCAACCAGTTCTGCCATCGCTCTATCTCTTCATCTGAATCTGAAGTACAAGAGATTTCGCGCTCCCATGAGATTCGTCCATCCGTGGTGGGATTTACCCAGTATTTCTCTCGCATGGCTATTTTGTAGATGCAATCCAAATCATCGTCACTTTCATAGTCGTGCACCGGCTCTATGTAATGTGATCCTTCCGCAAAGTCCAAAGGTATGACTACAGACAGAGACTTCTTCTCAAAAATCATCTTGCACTTCTTCAGATTAATCACCCCATTAATGTCAGTGGCCCAATCGATTCCTATGATTGCGGGGTAGGGATTGTTGATGACAACAATCTCTATTACTTCAAACTCTGCCAGTGTGCTCACTCCTTCAATATCCACAGTGATTTCCTACAATCTCCCCATAGGTATTATCTTTTGCTGGTTCGCCATTCGCAGTTGGATAGGAGACCATTACAGCGTAGGCCTCCCCATGCACTCCCATGTCTGCTTCGACAAAACGTTCGCGTCCAATCCTGAATCCAGAATTACTTGGTCCATCTCATATTCTCTAATCTGTGCAGTCAACCTCAATTCTCTTCTCTTCCTCGTCTTTCCAATCTTTTGAACTACACGCGTTTCTCCTGGCGTGGTCCCGACGCATCCGTTAATGAGTTCTTGCAATCCTTTTACAGCCTTACTGTCACGCAGTAGTTTCATGCATGTTTCTAGGAACTTCGTAAGCATAGATGGGTCAATTTCCGGCTCTGATCTATCTTTGATTCCTAAAGTGCAGGCATCAACAAAGCTCTTCTTATCTTACATGAAGGTTTCCTTAGCGCGCTCCATTTGTTGGCTTGAGGGGGCCTGGCCCAAGTTCGAAGTTAGTTAGCCAAACAAATCTCTGTACTACTGGCCCTTTCAGCAACAGCCCATAGAGCGTGGACTAAGGTCTCACTTGAAGCAGTATGGGGGGATGCTGGAACCAAATTTCCACACCCTTGAGATGTCTAAGGGGTTGATTTAGTCCAACTGTGAATACCTTCACACAAGTTACTTCACACACTTTCCAGACCTACGAGGCCTTCGCGCTTTGTTATACTCGTCTTCGCGCAGCCCTAATCAGGGGTTGAGGTGATTTCACACTGCTAAAGCAATAATCTACACTCTTTTCTTAAATTACATTGCGGATCTTACTTATCATCTTATAATTGTTAGTTAACTTTGCATAAATAGATGCTTATCTTATATTCTCTTATTCAACACATTCATATAAGTTCGTGCAACAAATAAATAATAAACTTGCAATTCATACCCAATATACTTCAATGCATAAAAAATGAAAAAGACACACAGAAATGATGTAAAACTTCTATTTATTAATACTTAAATCGATTAGAGACTTGACACACCCTGTGCACTCAGCTGCGGACTACTAGGCCTTTGCACACTCAGCTGCAGAGCCTTCTCCTATTTCACTGCCCAAAGACACGACTTGACACTTCAACTAAGACTCAATTCATCATCATTAGATCTTACAGAATTCTTAGATGTCCCTTTACACTCAGAGCCTCGCTCCATTTATACAATCCCATGGTCCACGAACCATGGATAGATATTTCAAGTCGACATTCATTACAAAAGTAAGGGCGGACAACCCTATGACTCAATTACAACTTCGTGCTCTGTGCCCACAAATCACAGAGTCTTTACATTGGACTTAGTCAAAACATGGGCTTTAAACCCCAAAACTTGCCTTGGGGGATCCCGCGCCCAACACATCACTACCTCTATCCATGCTAGTGTTGGTGTTGTTATAACTGCTACTACTATCTTCTGCACTACTTATTAATCCCTCTTCACTGTAATCATTTTCCCTATCCATGCTATTGTCTATGTCACGCCAGTTCCCTCTGTTGTCTCACTAATTGCTGCTAATGTTGTTAATGTTGATAGTCTTGAACCATCTTGTGCTTCCAATTCTTCTGTTTTTTCTCCAAATATCTGTGGTCATTGCCATACCACCATAATATATATCACTACAAGTGTTACTACCAAAAATTCTACCATTATAATGTCACAGCCATACATGGATTCTTCAATCATGTCTATGGGACCTTACTGAAGTGATTTTATGAAGGGATCACAACCTTACAAGCTTCCTGCTATGTTAATGGACACTATTATGTTCCAAAAATACAATCAAGGGTACTATCATCATAAATGTTGTGACTACTATAAAATAGGATCAATGTCATACACCATTGTCAAAAGGTCATTGCTAAGTTCACCCTGGTTCCATCACTCATTGTATTTTTTTCAATGTCTCACTGCAACAATCATAAGGAATGCCATATATAATTTCTACAATATTTAACTCAGAATGTCATCATGTCCCATACAAGAAGTTTATGTATCATACTATTATTCCTACAATACATTCTCAGAGAAATTGTCATGAGGCATTATCCAATTGAACTATGAAATTGTTGTTGTTACTAAAACACCATTACAAACATGACTACCATGTTTTCTCATTTCAGTTTCCATCAAAGGTATTGTCACTAGATCTCAGGGTTTCAAATTTTAGTTCCAACCATTGAAAAATATTATGTAAAATACTCTTTGCCACTAGGCCCCTCAAACGATATTCATAACATGTATATATTGATATACAACATTAGATATAAATATGGCATGCTATAAGAAATGTCAACACAATAACTTATGTGAAAATGTTGGACCCAACTATATATGCATTCCCATTCAAAAATAGATGTGTGTGATGAGCGCCAGTATTGCAGCAAGGATGCTGCAACTCCTGGGCTACCAACTTTACTTATCAACCCGGGGTTCATACAAACTTGGAGGTGACAATGCTATATGCACAAGTAGAAGTGAAGGTCCTACCTATTGTCACTTGTTCATCTGGAGAGAGACCCCAGGGGTTCCAAGCCAGACTTCTATAGAGTCAGAAGAAGCTTGATTCTTTGATGGAAGAAGAGAAAATATATTCTAAGAGAGCTACTCTGCTACAGTAATGAAGAAAAAAACATGTAATGCTAAATCGCACCATATACTAATTAACCATTTAAACAGCTATGCTAAGAAAAATTGCTAAATCAACACTAACCTAATGTTTCTATCTAAGTTACAGAAGTAAAGAGCATCAAACCAAACTAATGTTTAAGCAAGGAAACTAGACTAAATATGTTTTCGCTTTTCTGGTATTTTTGATGATCAAATAGTGTTAGAGTCTGATTGGATAACCAAATTGAAACTCAGGAGTGGCAGCATTTAAATGATATGCAGAACAACGTTCAGGAAGGAATCAAGCAAAAGAGAAAGCGAAGATCGACATCAGCAAAAGGAAGACGTAATGAAGCAGCAGTGCATAGGAAGATGAGCGGCAGAGATCTTATCGCAGAAGATTACATGAATAGATGGACAAACAGGATTAACGAAAGATGAGCGGCAGAGATCTTATCACAGGAGATTGAGTTAATAGATGGTTGAACAAGATTAACAGAGTATGATCAGCAGAGATCTTATCGTGGAGTTTAAGTGAATTGATCAACGAACAGGATTAAGGAAAGATGAGTGGCAGATATCTTATCATGGAGATTAAGTGAATAGATGGATGGATCAAATTAAGTCAAGTGGCAAAAGAAGGAAAGAAAACGTGCGGAATGATGGATCGGTCTTCGTAGGTGGTAATCAGTTTCTCACACGCCCTCAAAGCTGTAAGCTGTATTTCTAAATTTCACACGATTAGCCTAAGTGAGTGACACGTAGCACGGGAAAACCACTTTTCTTCCGTGCTCTCGGTCGGATATCGATCATGCAAGGATTCACGCGAGACTGTGCGATAGCTGTTGGATCATGCAGCATTGATCAACAGTGGAGATTGGTCAGGCTAGTTGGCGATCGGGTGATGAGATAGTTGTTAGATCAAGCGAAACAAATCGATGGTGGAGATGTGGAGCACCTAAAGTCAAACGTTGAAATGAATATAGGTGGTAAGCAGTATCTCGCGCGCCCTAAGAGCTATAAGAGGAATTCCTAAATTTTATGTGATTAACCTAAGTGAGTGACACATAGCATGGGAAAAAAACTTTTCTCGCGTGCTCTCGGTCGGATATTGGTCGTGCAGTAATTCCCGTGAGATTGCGCAGTAGCCGTTGGATCATGCGGGATTGATCAATGATGGAGATTTGCCAATCTAGTTGGCGAGCAGGTGATGCAATAGCCGTTGGATCAAGCGAGGCAGATCGACGATGGAGATTTGGAGTGCATAAAGTCAAATGTTGAAATGAATACGCCGGCTATGCAACCCGCAGTTTAACGGTGTTTGGTCAGGTTTGTTGTGGATTGGAAGATAAGGAAATCTACGGGTATAATGTGATTAAGACGTGATTTATTAGCTTCCGCCTATATTATGGATGAATAAAGTGTTGAAGGAAATGAGAATACGAGTGAGATCTTATTACAGAAAGAGAGTGATGGAAAAAGATGACAATAAAATAAACCAAGTACTGAATCAAGATGACAAACTCCCAAATCTCATGCAAGAGCTAGAAATCTATGTTTTTGGGGTTGCTGAAGAGTCTCTTCCTCAAGTCATGGTCCCAGAGGGAGGAGGTAAGGCCGAGACACCTACTAACAACCGTATGGTGATATTTTTCTCCTTGATAACCTACTAATTGAAAAAAGGCACAAATGAAAGCAAACTAAAACATAACCAATCTACACTACATTGTTGTAATTGATATGCAGCTACTTAAGAAAATGAATGATTAAACCATGAATCTATGCGCTACATTGTTGTAATGAAAATGCAGCTATTTAATCAAATGAATAATTAAACCATGAATCTACGCTAGCATACATGTACAATAAAGAGGAGCCTTAGCTGCTAGGGTTGGGCCCTAACCCAAGAGCTTCAGCCCTGTGAGTTAACTCAGTGCTGGCTCAAAAAAAAACTCATTCTTATTATCAAAACAATGGATTACATCAAAAACTATCACAAGTCTTACAGCTCGAAAATAGAGTAAAGTTTTACAATCAAAATTCTGAATCCTACTAAGGTCCTAGGCCTCTCTACTTATACGAATGAAGTCTCCAATGACTGGTGAGTGCCAGTATTACAGCAAGAATGCTGCGACTCCTGGGCTACCAACTTTACTTTTATCAACTTGATAGTCCGTAACAAACTTGGAAGCGTCGGTGCTATATGTACAAGTACTAGTTCTCACTACAGGTTGTCACTTGGTTAGCCGGAGCAAGATCACTAGGAGCTCAATTCAACTTCTATAGATTTCAGAAGAAGCTCTATGTGTGATGAAAGGAAAGAAATATTACTCTACAGATGTTATTCTAACTACATAAATGAGAAAGACTGGAATGTAAAGCAAAACCTAGTAAACCCTAATTCACAAACTAATTCTACTTTTGCCAAAAACACTATGAAAACCATGAAAGAAATGCCATTACCTACTCAAGGAAGTAAACAACATCTAACCATGTTATTTCTAGAAGTAAATAAGCAAAAAACATATTATTTTTATGTGTTTTTATGTGAATTTAACATGCATCTAATTATTGTGTGTGAGTGTGGTAGTAAACAGGTGGCGTTAGAGGGTGGTTTTGGAGCTTGGGAGGACGTAGGATGGTGTGGATGGGTCCTAGGAGGTCTTAGGTGGCCTTCTGGAGGATTTTCCCACACTCGGCCTTCAAAATTAAGCCTACAGGAAAAACTACAGGAGGACACAGGAAAACTACAGGAGGAAAACAAGGAAACTACAAGAGGCCTACAAGAGGAGGCCGAGAGCAATTTTTGTCGTTTTGAGGGTGTAAGAGTGGGTGGAAAAGGTGGATGAAGGTTGGAATGAGGTGTTAGAGCACCTAAAGTCTACCATGAATCACTAGGAGAGAGAAAGATGATTGCGTTTGCTCAAGGAGAGAGGAAGAAGTTCTATGAAAAATGAAGGAAACTAGGGCAGAATTGAGGTGAGGTTTGGGAGACCTATAGGGCATGGATTAGATGGAGGGTGTGATTGCTGGTAAGCTGGCCTACTGCTGGAAGAGATCTGCTACATAAAAACTGACAATCAATCAAGAAAATCAAGCAACAAATGAAATGAGTGCATCCTAGGAAAAACAGAGTTTTGCATTAAAATGGCCTAAACTATGATGTATAGAAGGAAATGTTGGGAAATGTTGTAAGAAAGGAAAGCATGCAAAAGGACTATTGCAAATCAGGAATTGAACATGATAAAGAAGATCTAAAGCAAAGCAAAACTAGACTGTCAACCTACTAGAGAGCTACAAACACTAGAAATCCTAGGAATGAGGAAAATTTGTGTTTTTGGGGCAGCTGTTAGAAAATTATATATTACGGAGCAATGGAACACATAAGATATTGTAAAAATATAAACACAGAAAATGGATAAAACAAGAGAGAAATAGATATATGTGGTTCACCCAGTTTGGGCTACGTCCACCCCGAACAGCCAGTCCTTCCTTTATAATATCGAGCAAAATAAAGAGACACAACCTACAGCAGATCCATTGTAATATCCTCTGTTTTCTCTCACAGTCTCACCTCTTTGTTTCTCGCTCAAAGAATACACATCTATTACACAGCCTCAAATACAATGCCCTCATACATAGAGAGGGGTTGCCTTCTAGCGCAAAAAACCCTAAACTAAACATAAGTTCTACCGTCAGCTCATCCGCCTAATGAACGACCCAGATTGACTAGAAATTACTATACTTTTACAAGGCAATTTTACATCTGTTTTTAGCTTCCGGGGCGCTACGCCCGAACCCCCGCCGAGGGACTGCTGGTCCCCTCGCGTGGAGGGGTGTACAAACTTCCTGGGGTATACATCTAGCTAAAACAAATACCTCTAAACAATCATGCTCCATACTCAACAGCAGCAAGAGAGTCTTTGCCTCAAATCATGGTCCCAGAGGGAGGAAGAGAGGCCAAGGCTCTGTTGCTAGCCTTTCGAATCTTCTCTGATCACTGCTTAACCTGCTACAAAGTGCACAAATGGAAGCAAGCTACTAAATCATCAAAAGCAACCTGTTCTTAACCATAAGAGAAATACATCTAACGGCAAACTAATCTACAAACTGAAGTAAAGCATACAAATACAAGTAAAGAGAAGCTTGGCTACTCAATTCTAGGATCTATTTAACTCTTCACGCCACTCGTTGAGTGATACCTCTCCATTTGATGATAATGTATCCTCCCCCTTTTTATACTTCCTATCGCACCCCCCATATTCAATGTAGCTTGAAACCCATGGCTTCTAGAACGTGCTCTTGATATTGTTGTTCCCTATCCAGGTAATAAGGACCTTGAATCAAAAACTCAATCACTACAAATGGGATATCCGAGGCACCTAAGGAACTTTGCCTATACAACCCTTTACTCAGAAAGCTTAGTTGGAATCTAAGTTGGAAAAAATAGAGAAGTGGGGCTCTTCTAGTGCAACATAGGAAGATCCCTTGTAGGTAATGGAAGGGATGAGAATGGACAGATAATTCTATGATTACTCTTAAGATGAATAACATGGAGCTAGCATAGTAGTGCATTCCACGAGGTTTTGGAATTCACTATAGTGATGGTTAGCCCTTCATTTTGATGTGTTTTGCACTATTAGAAACTTCCTTTTTAACTATTTATCCTCTTTACTTCTACCTTCTCTCATAACCTATATCATTATCATACCTCATTTTGCAAGGGATATACTTGAAGAGTCGTATAAGGTAACAAGTAATTGAAACTTATGATTCCCATTATTTTTAATTAATATTTAATTAAGAATTATGCCTAACATTGTTACTATAAAAGTGCATATTCCTGTAGCATGTCTTACAAATCCATTAACAATATTGGTGGCTCGTATAGTAGCACTATTCTAAATTCAAAATGGTAATATGGGTCTTAATTCTAGGTGTGCCAATATTGTTCATATTCTATCAAACCTATTCCAACTCCACCACAAAGACCGTTGCATGTTGGTCAAACCTAGAGTTAACATAGTCCAAACCAAGAAGTTTCAACTTGATGATAAACTAATAGAATGGATTTCATGCATTCAATGCCATGAATATGCGGTAGTTGAAAGGCTACTACAATGTTCTCATAAAATGCCTTACTTAATATCAATTTGGGGTTGTAAACTTTACAAAACACTCAGCAAAATATACCCATTTTTGGGATTTATGCAATTCCTAAGTCAAGAAGTGAGAAAACTAATTATAACTTATTTATAGTGATTACAACTAAGTACGAGGAAAGTTGTGATAAATAATTATAGCTAACAATCTATATTAGTTTGCTGGGAGGAGACGTTTGTCTTACAAAAAACAAAATCTATATTAGTTCCTTTATAAACAACAAAGTGAAATAAAGAAACATTAATCTACAAGAATACTAATTAAAACACCAAAAGAAGCTATAGAAATAACTAGCAACAAGAAAGTAAATGCAAAATAAAATTAACTATTACCAAAACAAATTAATCTATTTTACTGAAGGAAATTTAATATACAAATGTTGCTACAAAAATAAACTACAACTAACTCAAACACATTAACAGAAAACAGAGTATTTTGTAGAAATTAAAATGCTATGGAACATAAATGTAATTACAAAATGAAATGATATACTACATAAATAGATGAAATATCTCCAAAATATAAACTAGAACAAAAGCATGCAGTAGAAAACATATGCAATAAAAATTTGAACATTTAAAGCAGTTAACAAACAAGAAAACATGGAAATATATACCAACAAGAAAATATAGCGGACACAGTTGTAAAGTGACCCTTTCTCTAGAATGTTTTGGTGGTTTACACGTTGCACACTCTCAAGGACTCAAACAAGTGATTTATATTAACAAAAGGTAATAGTATACATCAACTGAAAGAATTTGAACCTTCCAAGTTTGGTTCTCGAAGTTTTATACAAAAATGGACTCAACTACTTGTTATTTTCTAGCAATTATTGCCAGCAATGAAGGAGGTAATTGCTTTTAGTTATAGGAGTTAGGTGTCGCAAAAATTATCCAAAAACAAAACTAATTTGACTATTTTCCCATAACAGCCTTGCTTCATCCTAAATTGAAGCCTCGTGGTTTGAACGACATGAAGTGGTTGAGAAAAATATGAAGTTCGATTTGACAAATGAAAATAAACGACAATAAAAAGTAAAATATTTGCACTAGAAAACCACATTATTGTTGAAAAAGGTTTAAATGGCAATGGCTTTCTTCTTTTAGCCAAAGAAATTCCATAGTATGGCTATACAGATGGTATGGATCTTAGTGTTGTAGAAAGATACTCCAGTGTGAGTTCTATCTTAAAGACTTATTCAACTTCATGATATGATGATGAAAATCCCTGCAGTCGTCCTGACAAGTCAAACTATGGAAAGGGTGTATGTTTGATATTTACAAACTCATAGTCAACTAACATTCACCAAAGCATGTTGTTAACTAATTGTAAAAAAGACTTATTCATTACCATTAAATCCAATCATTATAGTTAATGAATAATAAGGTAGGAATGGATGAAAATGGAAAAGACAAATTATTTTTGTAAGGGAAGTGATGATAAAATGATGGTAAAAGGGGTGATTATGAATGATAATTTCAGCCCACATCATTACCTCCTAACTTAATATTTTGCACATCCCTTGTGCAATTAATCAGAATCAAAATCAAAAGAGATAACTTAAGTGTGTTGTTCTTCACAAACAACTTGGAAGTTATATGGAACTACTTAAGTACTAGTTTCCTCTCAATAAAATTATGCCCATAGATCAATTGACTCTCATTTCCTTCTTTCTTTTTATTTATTAACTATCAGATTCCCTCTATAATCTGGAATGGGATACAATATTAAAGCATATTTGAATTTTAACTCAATCCATCATACTACTTTAATTCTTAATGATTACACATACAAATTGCTTCTATAAATTACTACATGAATATAAAAAATTGAATGAGGTTCATTCGCTTTCAGTGCATCACCTAATTCCTCCCATCTTTGTTAACATGCAATTAGGGCTACCATCCCACAGTTGTTCCTGAAGTTTGTAAAATCTTTAATTATCTCATTCTGTAGCCTCTGTATAACTCTCCTGATTTTCATATCGTGTTTTGTTTTGTTTTGTTCTTTAAGAATATCTCGAATGGAATTTGGTTCTTCTCTTACCATTGAAGGTGCAAAAAGTTATTTTTTTTTGTATAGCTCTAGTTCATGAGATATGTTTAGTTTGTTTTCCAGTCACGTTTGGAAAGCTCTTAAATTGATGTCTCCAATGTAATGATTTGGATTCCAATTTGAACTTATAGGAATCAGATAGCTATGTAAATAAAATTCACACACCATATTTCTTCTCTCGGGAATACTAGAAAAATACAGTGAACATAAATTTCTACCATAATGTTTAATTCCCATAGACAATTTTGGGATGATCCATTTGATTTGATATTGAATCTACTGTTAGAAGATTATATATTACAGAGCAATGGAACATAAAATATTGCAGAAACACAAACACAGAAAATGCATAAAACAAGAGAGACATAGATATACGTGGTTCACCCAATTTGGGATACATCCATGGAGAAACAACCAATCCTACCTTTTATATTATCCAGCAAAATGAAGAGATACAACCTACAACAAATCCATTGTAATTTCTTCTTCGCTCTCACACTGTCTCCTCTCTCTTTCTCACTCAGAATACACATATACATAGCCACAATACAATTTCCTCATATATAGTGAGGGGTTTCCTTCTAGGGAAAAAACCTTAAATTAAACATAACTTATATCGTCATATCAAGAAGATAATCAGGCTCCACATCCAACAATCTCCCACTTGGATATTGATTATAGTAACTCCACCACTGCTTCATTTGTTGGACAATGACTCCACTTTCGACCTGGTTGTTTCTCATCTTCATCATCATACTTGAAGACCAATTAAAACTGATCAGAATCTCAGTTTCTCCCTGGTTACAACTTTTGATAACATATCTGCAGGATTCTTTCTAGAGTGTATCTTTTCCAGCTTCAACTTTCCATTTTCCAACATTGACCGTATGAAATGGTACTTGAGTTGTATTATTTAGTCTTGGAATGAAATGTTGAGTTCTTTGCAAGATTAATGGCACTATGGTTGTCACTGTATAACCTGACCATCTCTTGCTTCTTACCCAATTCATCCATAAACCTTTGTAACCAAATCATTTCATTACCAGCCTCTATAGCAGTAACATACTCTACTTCCGTTGTTGAAAGTGCAACAACACTCTACATTTTTGAAATCCAACTTAGAGTTGTTCCACCTATAATAAACACATACCCTGTGGTTCTCCTCATGTTATCTCTTTCACCTTCCACATCTGCATCAACATATCCTTGTAGAGTGATGTTTGAACCACCAAAGCATAATGCTTGATTTGTGGTACCTCTCAAATACTTGAGAATCCACTCCATTGCCATCCAATGTTCTTTTCATGTATTGTTCATGTACCTTCTTACAACTCCTATTGCATGTGCAATATGATTCCTTATGCATACCATTGCATAAATTAAGCTACCAACTATTGATGCATATGGAACTTTATACATATAATCCATATCTTCATGAGTCTTGGGACACATCTCCTTACTTAGTTTGAAATGGTTGGCCAAAGGTGTACTAACTTGTTTTGTATTATGCATATTAAATATTTCCAACACCTTTTCTTTGTACTCACTCTGAGACAATGCTAATTTGCGATTTTTCCTGTCTCTAGTTATTCTCATGCCAAGGATTTGTTTTGTAGCACCCAAATCCTTCATTTCAAATAAATTTTCCAATTTTTCTTTGAGCGCATTTATTTCCTGCATGTTAGACCATGCAATAAGCATGTCATTTACATACAATAACAATATAATATAGTTTCCATCATTTTTTCTTTTGAGATAAACATAATGATCAGAGTGACATCTAGTATAACCTTATTCAGACATAAACTTGTCAAATTTTAGATACCACTTCCTTAGAGCCTGTTTTAGGCCATACAAGCTCTTCTTCAACCTGCACACTAGTTTCTCCTTCCCTTTGACCTCATACCCTTGTGGTTGTTGCATATAGATCTCTTCCTCCAAATCCCCATGGATAAACAGCATCTTTACATCTAACTGCTTAAGATGCAAATCTTATGTTGCTACTAGATTTAAAATAGTTCTATTTGAAGTCATTTTAACAGCGGGAGAATATATTTCATCAAATTTTATGTCTTTCTTCTCTACAAACCCCTTCACCACAAGTCTAGCTTTATACCTCTTTCTACCTCCATCTTCTTCCTTCCACCTGTAAATCCATTTATTCTAAAATGTTATTTTACCTGCAGGCAACCTGACTAAGTCCCAAGTCTGTTTATGTACCAAGGAGTCTATCTCTTCTTTCATGGCTAGCTCCCACTTCTTCCCAGTTTTTGCCTACATTGCTTCTTCATAACATTCTGGTTCACGAGAATCAATCAACAATACATAATACAATGAAGGAGAGTATCGTTCAAGTGGTCTACTTATCTTGGTAGATCTTCTAACACCACTTTTAGGTGTTCGAGGTGCATGTTGTTGTTGTGGTTGTTGTTGTGGTTGTTGTTGTTTTTGTTGTGGCTATTGATCATTATGATTTTCAAACACCTTTACTTTTTATGTGATCTCATCAAGCACTATGTATTCTTTGTTTTATTTTTCTTGTTTCTTTTCCTGCATCTAATCCTTATACAAGACCCTTTCATTGAATATGACATATCTACTCCTAATTATTTTGTGATTTTCATAACCATATAAGTGATAATCAAAACCATTAACACCATATCCAATAAAGGTACATTTCTTTGATTTTGCCTCAAGCTTTGTTCTATTTTCTTTATTAATGTGGACAAAGGCTCCACAAATGAAATTATTTAAAAATGAGTAGTTTACCTTTTTACCTGTCCATGCCTCCTCTAATACCACCATCGAAGGAACTTGAAGGCCCTCTTTTTATTAGATAAACAATAGTATCTACAACATCTGCCCATAATTGTAAAGGCAATCCTGCATACAATCTCATGCACCTTGTATGTTCCATGATTGTCGTCTTCATCCTTTTCGACACACCATTTTGTTGTGGTGTTCCTGGAACTATCTTCTCTCTGTGAATTACATGCTTTAATAGTACTGATCAAACTCTTTGTTGCAATATTCTCCTCCATTGTCTGATCTGAGTCACTTCAACATATTTCCTATCTCATTCTCAACCAAATCTTTCCATTTCTTTAAAATATCAAATACATCAGATTTATTTCGAATACAATAAATACAGGTTTTACTGGTTGCATCATCAATAAAAGTAGCATAATAACGAGAGCCACCGAGAGATGATACCTGAGTAGGTCCCCATACATCTATATGCACAAGCTATAATTCTTCTCTCTTCTTTTCTTTCCAAACTCTAATAAATCTAACTCTCATTTGTTTTCCATAAACACAATTCTCACAAAAATCCAAATAAACATGCTTCAAACCTAGCAACAAATTTCTTGAGTGAAGAATCTGCATCCCCGTCTCACTCATGTGCCTGAGCCTATGATGCCACAATGTCATATCTACTCCTGTGGAGGTTAAAGCATTAATATAATTATAAATGCCATAGCATAAATACAATGTACCAACATTTTCTCCTTTTTCTATTACCAAGGCTCCTTTAGTGACCTTTCGGGTTTTATCAGTAAAAGTAGTTACACCGCCTTCACCTCCCAACTGCCATGTTGAAATTAGATTTTTCTTCAGATCTGGAACATGCCTTACCTCCTTCAATAGCCATTGGTTTCCATTTATTGTTTTATGAAAACTTTACCCATTCCAATGATTTTACAGGGTTTATCATCACCCAAACGAACCTGTCTAAAATCTCCTTGAACATAATCATGAAAATGTTTCCTATCAAGCATGGCATGGAATGAGGCCCCTGAATCTACCACCCATGCATCAATAATACTTTCTAATGAAAGAATCAAAGCATCTTGTAACACATCACCTATCAAATTCGCTTAATGATTGTTTTTTTGTTGTGTGTCTCCTTATTTTCCCTTCTAAGACTTATAATCTTTCTTCAGGTGTCCTTTCTTCCCACATTTCTAGCACACTATCCCCAATCTCGACTTGGATCTGCCTTTCCTTGACTTATTGTGATATCCTGGGCTCTTTCCTCTTTCCATTTTTCTTCCCCTAGTATTTGTAGTCAAAGCATTACCTGGTGTCTCACCGGAGCTTTTTCATCACATTTCCTCGCTAAGGATAGCACCAACGACATCATCAAACTTTAAAGTACTAGATCCAGAGATAGATTTAATAATGGCCATAACTTAGCCATTCCAACATTCTGGAAATGAGCATAGAAATAATAAAGCCCTAAATTCATCATCAAAATTTACCCTATAGAACTTAACTGACTGGTAACCGTATTAAATTCATTTAAATGATCAACAAGAGATCCACCTTCTAACATCTTCATATTAAATAAACGCTTCATAAGAAATATATTGTTTGAGGCTGAGTTTTTTTCATATAGTTTGGCCAATGTCGTCATTAAACCCTTTGTTTTCGTTTCCTTTGAAATATTAAAGGCCACCAATGCCGCTAGTCACAGTCGTATTGTTCCAAGTGCCTTTCTGATGAGAATATCCCATTTTGTGTCTGTCATAATCATCGTCTTCCTCGTTTTTTCGCTCAATCGTAGGTACAGATCTTTCTGATAAAAAACAATCTTCCATTTGCATCTTCCATAGTGGGTAATTTTGGTCGTTAAATTTCTCGACCCTAAACCTACCATCTTCCACCATTGCTCCCACTCAAACTAGGAACCCTTATCTCCTGTGAGTTTATCAGCCAAATAGACCTTCATCTCTGATACCAGATGTTAGAAAACTATATATTACAAAGAAATGGAACACATAAAATATTGCATAAACACAAACATAGAAAATGCATAAAACAAGAGAGACAGTTATACGTGGTTCACCAAATTTGGGCTACATCCACGGAGAAACAACCAATCCTTCCTTTTATATTATCCAGCAAAAGGAAGAGATACATCCTATAGCAGATCCATTTTAATTTCATCTTCGCTCTCACACAGCCTCCTCTCTCTTTCTCGCTCATAATACACATATACACAATTGCAATATAGTCCCCTCATATATAGCGAGGGGTTGTCTTCTAGGGAAAAAATCCCCCCATAATTAAACATAACTTCTACCGTCAAATCATCCGCCTAATGAACGGCTCAGATTGACTACGAAATGACAATATTTTACAAGGAAATTTTACATCTATTTTTAGCTTTGGGGGCGCTACCCCTGAACCCCCGCGGGGGGAGG
>APFE030302291.1:164448-192879 GCA_000404065.3 Pinus taeda
TGCTTAACAGATCTGTTTTAAACTCTTCTAACAGATTCCCTATTTCAGCCCTTGTGACACTTGCTGAGGCAGATTTTGTGACTTTGGATGACAAGGTTCTTTTTCCCATTTTAGCTTTGCTCCTTGAATACTTTTCGCATAACTCAGCGATTTCTTCAAAGGGTAAAGCAGAAATATCACCTTTGCCCATCAAGTTAAGATCATCCATGTATTCCTCTCGGATGCCTTTCAAGAATATTGTGTGGATGAGATCAAGAGGCATAGTTCGGTGTTTGGATTTTTGTAAGTTGTAGACAAACCGTTCTAAGTATTCCTCTAAGGTTTCATCCTCTTGTTGGCTCATTCAAAAGATATCATCTATAGAATCTTTGGATCTACAGTAAGGTTGATATTTCCTTAGAAATGTTCTTCTCATGCCATCCCAATCAACTATAGCATGCTCACCAAGCCTCATGAACCATCTTAAGGTTGATGCCTTTAATGTCGCTGGGAAGAGTCTAAGCCTATGGGCATCATCTGTATAGCCATATGTTTGACATACAATGTCAAACTCAAACAAGAATGAGTCTGGATCTTCTAAAGCCATACCATAAAAGTTGGGTAGCACGGATGGAGGTATGTTCTTCATTTTGATCTCATCATCTTCTTGTGGTTTATGTATAGGAAACGGAAAAGTTGACTCTTCTTCGTCTCTATGTCATTGATGTGGTACTGATCCATCTCCTTCCTCAGCCATTCTAATAGGTTTCTCTGTGTCAGTGTCACTTGTTTTAAAGAGGAGATTAAAGAAAGATTGTTCAGTCACTGTGCTACTTTCTCCTTGTGTGGAAGACCTAGGAAATTACTTCTTCTGCGATTTATGTGTTAATAAAGTTTGCCTTTCGATGAGAGTAAGTCTTTGTCCTGACTTTTGTTTATCCTCTAATGCTTGTATGATGACTTCCTCAACTGGTGTTGAATTCCTTAAAGAGTCTGCTCCTGGTGATGATGGGTTAGTTTTTGAATGGTGGGGGGTTTTTATGAATCTACCCTGACTGTCTCTAAATCTAGGCATAAATGAACATGATTTCTAACTGTGTTTTTGTTTATTTTTGTTTATTGAAAATTTTTTTTTAAATCCTTTAAGTACACCTCCCCGGCAACGGCGCCAAAATGTAGCGTCCTGTCTAGGGTGCTAGACTAGGCTATATTTATTATCGACCATGATGCGTAGACTTAGAGGCATGCGTCTAAAGTATATAGACATAAAGGATTATTAGCTAAGTGGTTATGATGGTAGGTCATAGGACTTCTTTACGGAAGATTGAGGTATGTTACCTATCACCCAAACACTTAGGTCACTCAGTTAATCTACGTAATTGCAACACTGTCATTCAATTCATCTACCAAATTAAAACACTGTGTATCACTGCAAACCAAGATTTAAATCTCCTTACAGAGACACTATGCATAAAACCCCTGTCCAACAAATACTCAGCATTCACTAACATTCATACAAGATAAAAATATACAGAAATCGTAAGCATACTTTGAAATGATAACAGGGTTCATGACATTGCTTTAAAAGACAACAAAGGATCAAATCCCTTACAAGACACGATTCACGATCTCAGTGATGAACTGTTCAAGCACAATCATAAACATAAACCATACGCATTCTATTGAAATCAACAACCAATTCTAATCACTGCGCATATCATTTAATACCCTAAGTTGCAAATGAAAAGAAAATAACAGTATACCAAGTTAACGCAGGGCCCGTCCGCGTTCCAGAGGTATACTAGACTGTGATCAACCGATTATCAAATCAACGCAACAAGGAAAATATCGTGACTGCAATTAAGTCTTTGATATTAAATTCAAACTCTGTTTTCAAACGAAACAATGATAATCCACTGACTACCCAGAACTGTGTTTTCATATGGTTATACAACCCTTACATTTCGAAAACGAATGTACATTCATGATGTGGCTGTTGCCGCTTTTACCATGTCGTGATTTTAAAAAATGTTTCTATCCTAAACTGATTTCAAAAAGGAACAAAACTAAATCAATTTAGAATGCTTTGTTGTTGTTTCCTTTGTCGCCAACATGCTATACTTTGACCTTCATTGACCGCGCATGTAGGAGGGTCGATTCTGCTGTAGGATAGGTATTCGTCCATGCTTGGACATTCTACTTTTCATCCCTGCCCTTCGCTCTAGCCTAGCTATCATGCCACATGTCAAACAATGAACCAATTACAGGATGTTGGAACTTCCTGTAGCCATTTTTACCAAAAATTCCTAATTCGTTAACATAAAACTCCTAAATCAATTTTAATGCATTTTAATAACTATAGGACTATTAACTAATCAATTTTCAAGGGATCTGAGAGATATATGATGGAAAGAGGTAGGAAAATGATATGTTTTAGGAGGAAAAAGGAGGTCATGGAACGGTACCAACATCTGCAACATAAATTCCATAGGGCGTGCCTGGCAGAAGAAGAGTTTTGGAGGCTCAATCCAAGGAGTCTATGGCTCAAAGCTAGAGATCACAATTCCTCCTTTTTCCATAAACAGGCCCAAGCTAGAAAATGTCGAAATAATATATCAAAAATTAAAAATGAGAACAGCATCATAAAAGATTTCGTCAGCATCAAGAAGGCTGCATCAAACCATTTTGAAAAAATGTATTCAGAAGATATGGGGACCAGCCAGACTGCCAAACTGATAGACGATGTCGCCAAGCTCATAATTGCAAAAATGAACCAGATTCTGGAAAGTAAAATTGCAGTTAACGAAGTCAAAGATGATCTATTTGCAATGGAACCCAACAAAGCCCCGGGTCCGGATGGATTCATGCCCAGGTTTCTTCAAACTTGCTGGCAGATAGTGGAGAAGGATTTTATGAAAATGATACAAAAATCCCAAGAGTGTCAGAAAAATGGGGGCAGCACAAACTCAGCATTCCTGGCCCTCATTCCTAAAGAAAAAGGTGCTAACTCCTTTAATAGATTCTTCCCAATATCCTTATGCAACATCGGATACAAAGTGATCACCAAAGTTATAGCAAACAGATTGAAGCAAATCCTCCCTAAAGTCATCCCGGAGAATCAAGGCGGCTTTATTCAAGGCATGCAACTGGTAGACAATTTCATCTCGGTCCAAGAGGCAATCCACTCAAGCCTCTGACGGAAAGAAAAAGGTATGGTTATTAAACTAGATCTAGCTAATGCATTTGATCGCGTAAGGCATAGATTTTTGTTTGATGTAATGTACAAACTCGATTTTGGACAAAATTTCATAAAATGGATCAAAGCTTGTATCTCCGAACCATGGATCGCACCTCTAGTGAATGGCAGGACTGCCGATTTATTTAAAGCATCTAGAGGGCTGAGGTAGGGGTGCCCCCTGTCGCCTCTCCTCTTCGTATTGCAGGCTTCTGTCCTCGGTTTTCACTTAATCAAGAAACAGCAAGACCAAGAGATAGTTGGATTGGGCATAGCAAGAGGGATCAAATGCATCAATCATGCACTCTTTGCAGATGATACTCTACTTCTTGGGGCAGCTTCTCAACTGTCGGCAAGGAAATTCAAAGAGGTGCTAGAAGACTACTGCCAATCATCGGGCAGCGAACTAAATAAGGGTAAGTGCCATGTCTATTGCTCGAATGTTTCAGTGGTTGCTGCTAGTTCCATTGCCAAATGCCTAGGATTTGCAGCATCAGCTTCTTGGAATTCCTTCAAGTACCTCGAGTTGCCTATCTTCCACAAGAGGGCTACAAGTAAGGATTGGCTCCCACAGATAGAAAAATTCAAATCCAAAATGCAGGCCTGGGGGTCATATTAGCTCAACTTGGCAGGGAAACCAGTGCTAATTAAATCAGTAATAAGTAGCCTGCCTCTCTTTAAATGTTCTATTCTTTTGGCATCAATGGGTATCATTAAAAACATGGAGGAGCTAATCAGGAAATTCCTTTGGAAAGGAGGCAATAACAATGAAAAGAGACTTTCATTAGTAAACTGGGATATAGTTGCCAAGCCGCTACAGGAGGGAGGATTAAACTTTAAAAATCTAAACACTTAGAATCTAGCATTGGGAGATAAACTGATCTGGAAGATCATAGCGCCAAAGCCTGGATGGGTTCAGTTGGTATTGTGGAGGAAATATTTCAGAGGGCAACGACTCTAATATCTGGAGCAGCCCAAAGACCATCTCAGATCCCCTCTCAGCAATCTAATTTTTAAATTTGGGCCTCTTATAAGAGATAACGCCTATTAGATTCTTGGGAATGGCAAACATATTAGAATTTGGGAGGATAGCATTATGAATAGACCTTCGATTGCAAACTCAAATCTAAGGAGAGAACTGAAGGCGTGGATGGAAGAAGCGAACTTAAAATTGCTATGGGATATATCGTCTTGGTATGGAGATAGTTGGGCGGGCTGGAAAACGCCCAACGTTCTAGCTGCATGGTTGCCAGATTATGCCATGCTGCTTCAGATGCTTCATGGAGTTGCCCCTATTCATGTGAGAAGGAAAGATTCGAGAGGTTGGGGAGCAGCATGGCCAAGATATTCGATGGCTCAGAGTTATGCCAAAATCACGGAGAAACCCCATGTCCCCCCCAATCCGTCGCCTTGGAACGGTATCTGGAATTTTCCCACTATTCCAAAGATTGATTTTTTCTACTGGTTGCTATGCCATCAAAAAATCCTAACAGAGGATAGGCTGCAGAAAAGGGGATTTCTTAGTCCATCAAGATGCGTTCTATGCAAAGAAAATTCTAAATCTGCTATGCATATTTCTCTAGAATGCAAATTTACAGTCCACATCTGGCAGGAGCTTCTTGGAACGCTGAAATCGATGCCCAACCTCCCCCACGCAGTTCCGGATTTGTTTCCTGGGTGGTTGGCTAATATCCAGGACCAGGCCCAAAAAACAAGATTGTCAAATTTGCTTGGACTACCCTGCCCAAATTTATCAGCTGGCAAACCTGGTTGGAGAGGAATAGAAGGATTTTCAGGGATAAGGAACAGAACTATAAGGTAGTTGTACACACAGTTAAAGGACAGCTAAATGAGTGGTTGAGTGCTAAAGATGACGACTCAAATATAAGCCAACATGACATGGAGTTCGGAGCAACTCTCGATCTAAAATTCCAAAAGTTGATAAAATCACCCATATGCCTCAAAGACTAGCAAATAAGGAAAAACAGAGAAGAATTTCAAGCTTGGCTGAACAATCAAACTCTTCCATCCCTGTTCTTTTATGGAGCAGCCAAGGGAAATCCAGGAAGGGCTAGAGCAGGAGGCATAATTATAAATCCAAAAGTCTTCCATCCACAGTTTTGCTTGGGGTCTAGGCCTCACCACAAGCATTCAAGTGGAAGTCATGGCGCTATTCCAAGGGATCAAAACACTTAGGGATATGGGGCTCACAGAAGCAACTGTTTTGGGAGATTCCCAAGTCATTATCAATGCAATGGCGACCAATACAAATCTGGCAGATCTGCGACTGGCAAGGACAATCTCGAGAATTAAAGGCATGATCAAACACCTAAATCTGACTTTTTTCCATATTTTAAGAACCAATAACAAGGAAGCAGATGTAGAAGCACATAAGGCAGCCCAGCTAGATGCTGGATCTATCCTCAGAGATAATGAATTCTCCTGGGACCCAATCCCCTAAAAAACCTCTATGTTCTTCCGACTTTTGCTAAAGCAATTTGTTTGTATCCATAAGCTAGGGAAGTCAACAAAAAAAGGTCATGTGAAAATTTGTACAAAAATGCGATTTAAAAGTGATTATGGCATGCTCAGCTAGTTGGAGAGATCCCAAAAAACCAGTCTTAGCTCTTGTAACCAAACTCATGGTATTTTGCCAGACAGTTAATGAAAGTCCCATAATCATTTTTGTTTAAAAAAAAAAAAAAAAAAAAAAAAAAAAAAAAAAAGGTAGGAATGGATGAGAATGGAGAAAATAGGTGATTTTTGTAAGGAAAATGATGATAAAATGATGGTAAAAGGTGTGATTATGAATGACAATTTCAATCCTCATCAATAGTAAATTCAATACTTGATTCTCTCCCTATGATGGTCAATTTAGCAGTAATGTGCATATTGCTTGTTTCAATGAAAGATATGGTGGAACAAAATATGATGGATATCCAAAATATTAGGGTTTGTTATCCTATGGAATGATTTCGTTATGATATTGAAGTTATTATAAATTTAATCGTGTATTGATGTTAAGGGAAAGAAGAATATCATTGCATCATAGCTTTTATAACCCCTCTTTGTATTGTTTGAACATTTTGCTAATGATAATGTAGTCCCTATTTTGTACTTTGTTAGTTAATCATTGTGGTTTTACTGCAACGCATCCTCAACCAAGAGGGCCCCTTAACTTAGGTGTGCATTACATATTAGTTAGTTTATTTTAATATGTTAGAAATGTATCAAGAAACCTCTTTATCTTACTTTTGCCTTAGTCAAATGGAGAAATTCGATTTTCCACATGGCCGGATGACTTAGATTTCAATTAGCTTGAGTGGCATGGCCTTGTCACCTAGTTAAATAAGCAAATTCGAGTTTGTAAACTTGAAGTAGAGTTGTGCAATTAGCTTCAGTGGCATGGCCTTGTCACCTAGTTAAATAAGCAAATTCGAGTTTGTAAGCTTGAAGTAGAGTTGTGCATGTAGTGATTGCCAAAATTTATCAATCGAGTTCGGTTATTTTCAGTTGAACTCAGTTAACTGAGCTCTAGTTATTAGTTGAGTCATTTGAAGGTCAGTTGAGTAGTCATGATTGTTGTTAACTCACTGATCTCTCATTTAACTAGTCAAACAATCAAAAATAGCCCGTACATGCATGGAATTCGAATTACCTAGTTGGAGTGGAGTAAAAGGCACATTGTAGTCATTAATTGTATACTAGTTGAGTGTCCAAGCTTGGAAATTAAGTAGGTGATCAATTCCCTTGGATTTGCACAAGGAAATAGGAAGTTTCCTTATTCTTTAGGAGCTCAATTTCTCTAGGATTGTGCAAGGAAATAGTATAAAGTTGGGGGGCTTGAATAGGCTAAGTGTTGGCCAGAGATAGTCATTCAGCAAGAGAATAGTTTTACAGTGCATGGTGTGCTTCAAATTTGAAGCAAGACATTGTAATAGTTTCTCATTCTCATCTGATTAATGAAAAGTAGCAGAGTGGTTTTTCGCAGTTGGGTTCCCCGATAAAATCATCGTGTTCCTTGTGTTTTGATGGTTGCATGTCAATGCATCTGTTCCTATCTTGTGATTTTCTATTCCGCAAATTATAGAAGAAATGTGTATCTCCTGTTTTCGGTTCAAATTCATGAGTAATAGAAAATTTCTTACCATTTCTACATATTTTATTCTTTTGTTTATAGATTTAATTGAACGAATTAATTATTGTTTTAATTTACTCAATTTCGCATGCCTTGTTGTGTGCATAGTGGTAATAGGAATCTCCACTAGGCTTACTGATGAGTGAATTGATCAAATATTAAAAGTTACAAGAACACTTTAATCCACATATAGAGTGAAAGATTGTAACATGAGGTTTGTAGCTACAATTTGAATAACAATTAGACTAGGTGACTTATCCTCGTAGTAAATATTTAGCGTACATTATGGTAAATTTTGTTTTTAGTTCATTTTTAGTTTGAAGTCTTGATAGTGTGTTGCAAGAGTATCTGCTTAAATTTTTATTTGAAGAATTGAACAGATGGTTGCATGAACACTCTGACAACAAAGCGAAAGAATTTAACATTCCATGATTTTGCAATCCTTGTAGATTCCAATTCAAGTGAACGATGTACTCTTTTATTGTTAAATAGTTAGTTGATTTGAATTTTAATTTGAGTTTATATTATAGTTTGAATTCCTTTCCTATTAGAGTAGAATTTGAACTTGCACATACGGTATCTACATCTCACAAGCCTACACTCCTAAATTGATAGATTTAAAGTCCATAATTTAAGCAATTTAATTGCCTAATAATTACTTCGTGTTTTATTTCTTTGTTTATTTTCTATACTAGTTTAGTATACAACTTCTTATTAGTTATAGAGTAGATGAACTTTACTAATTTTGTCTAAATATCTCACATAATGGGAGACCATATCTACATAGACTAAGATCTTTGTTGTTGTACAATGTTTAGATTGTACAAAGTGTTTTGAAATATATATAACCATAACCATTGTTGCAAAAAAATGACCTCGTGAAATATTGCATAGAGGTCATTCAAACTATAAAACCTATAATTGAAAAGTGACTTGGACCATGACAATTTATGGAATAAATGAAGATGAAATTGTTTGCATTTTATTGAAGACTTACATGAAGCCAAAATTTGAAATTTTTGGGGAGAAGGAAATTGGATTAATGTAATGTTCACTATATAATCAACTCGCATGGAAATGTTTACCTCAATAGGGTGTAGTTCACCTGGACAAGGATTATCCTTGCATGCGTCGAGGAGCTTGATATGTATGCAAGCACACATGAAACGTATGAGGTTATGGAGGACAAACAAGATGAGGGCTATCAGGATAGAGTAAGCCCTTCCATCCCACAATCTTGCATAATTTTGTTAATATGACCACCCCACAAACCATCATGGAAGAAACATGGGCTTTACTTCTTTTAGCCCTCTCTAGTGACAAAAGAAAATGATCAATAGTAGACTACGGGGTGTATGGATGTTATGGTGATGATGGTCTTTGTCTAAGGTTCAACTTCAGACTTGTTTGTGAGTTTTTTTATTTTGTATTATATGGCATATGTTTTAGCTCTTCCTAGTTCTATGGTTTATGCTTCACACCCACAACTAGTTGAGGTTAGGAATCTAAATTGGTTCTCTCTTTGGGGTGGAAAAAGTGTTCCTAGGTTTTGAACCTCTCAATTCAAGCTTTTAGTCCATCCTTTGTCCCTTTTTGTTGCCCCTTTTTATCGCCCTTGTTATTCTATTACATTTAATTATGCCAAAAAACAAGTAATGAGATAGGTCCAAAGTCTAACAAAATAAGGTTTTTATGGGGGTAAACGTAAAATGACAAAAAACCCACCCCTCAAAATCCCCCTTGATACATAAAGAAAGCCTGTAAAAAGGCCATGAAGGTTACTAGTGATTACCACAAATAGTTTCCTCTTAAGTGAAGGATGTGACAGTCCATGTGTAGAAATTGAATCTAAAGAAGTAAGCTTTTTGAGACCAAATTGAATATAAATTTGTGGGTTGGATTCCTAGTACAAGTTTCTCCCGTATAAGTAATACCAAAACTTTTAGGTTCATTTAACTCTACTCACTAAATAAAGCCATTATATCCTATATTATGGAGGAAAAAGGACAACAATAGCATGCCATCATCCACAAATTGGATCTGATGGATAAGAAATTTGAAGCAGTGTTTAGAGTAGTCTTCGATATTGACACCATAGTGTCTAGCTCCTGAAACAATGACAATAACTCTCTAATAACAACTAAGCACACTCAAGTTTCAAAAGGCATACATTTGTAGAAGCTAAATTTGACCCCTTTATTTTTTATTATTTTTAAAAATTACAATAGTCATATTTTATAATTATCCTTATATGAAATAACAAATTAATTTTTTAATAAATAATAATAAATAATTAAAATATATATATAATAAGGTTTTTTAATTATTAAAATAATTAAAATACAAGAATAAAAATAAAAATTAAATAAATAAAATATTGAACTACCCCTCACTAACCTACCACATTTTTATGACGCACGTTTCTTCTAAAACCTTAACCTAGGAACAAGGTGAGTCATATGCATGCGACAGATGCCTTCTTTTAAACCTTCAAATTGAAATAATGCATGTATATTAAATGTTTTCAGGCCTCTTTAAAAGTTAAACAATGAGCTCGTCTATGCCCAAATGGAAATTCAACCAATCCATTAAAACGCCTCCACCCGCAAATTTTATCGGGTCTCATTTGCCTTGTTATTTCTGTCAAAGCTTTTATTTTGTTTTAAATATATATATATATATAATTTTATTTGAATATTATATTATTAAGATTTTTGGGAAAATCACATGGAGAATTATTGGTCAATTCATTTTGAACCTCAATTTAGGTTTATCATCAGGGGTAAAATCAAAACACTACTAATATATATCTCAGAGATGCAATGGTCATTATCCAGCGTTTAAAAGGAAATACATTAGAGGAAACACACAAGTTTTCTCAACCCGACCAGGTTTGTTGACTACCGTTGAAAGCGTATGACAATGAAATAAAAAACCAAAGAGAAACACAATCCACAATTTCAAAGGCCATAGGCCCTAGTAAACTGACATAACATATAAAACACTTGTATCCATACTAGTTGTCAGAGGTGATGGAGGTTGGGTTGTCAAGAGTTGTACCAAGAGGTGGGGGAGGATGAAAGGAGTATTAGACATGCTCCTCGAAATGGGCCATCCAAGCCTCCAATTTCTCGACCCTCTCTAATAACAAATTATGGTCGTGCCAGACCACCACAACACGCTCCCGAGTATGACATTGGAAATAATGCATTTTTTTCAGAGTTACTATCAATTCGGCATGATCCTCCTGTCTAACCTGCTCTGAATTCTTTAGACAATAAAAGAATTAACTAAACCACATCTCAGTAGTGCTCCATGCAATGACCTTGTCGCTAACCACAACCACCCTGATGCACTGGCACACGACGCTCAGAACCACCATGACGAACCGAACCCCCTTGTTACCCCAGCGCCCAATTGAGCCCTCGCGTCTACCACCTCTAGTTGTTGACCCTACACGTCCAAAAAACCTCGACTAACTACCCCCTATGCCTCCTAAAGTCATGAGGCTCAAACCCTCTGCACTTAGACCTTCCGGACTCCCTCCACCACTGCTAGCCACATCTAGCCTGCTCGAATTAGGCGGCACCTGGGCTGAGGATCGCCCTGAGCAAGGAACCAGTCACATGCTTGAAACTCTGACACCACCTAAGAGAGTGGAAAGACCACCCTTCCAATAGCTCCCAAACAATCCACACAAGGGTCAAGACCACCAGCGTCAGCTGAAC
Source organism: Pinus taeda (assembly GCA_000404065.3). Classification (NCBI taxonomy): domain Eukaryota; kingdom Viridiplantae; phylum Streptophyta; class Pinopsida; order Pinales; family Pinaceae; genus Pinus; species Pinus taeda. Next base: position 175,529 of record APFE030302291.1, read on the forward strand.
CTCCTCTCCCTTCATCGTCAGGCACCCATAGCTTACAAAGTTATTTCCCAACTTGAACCAGCAACATACACCCCCCTAAAGCGACCCCTCACAATTCCAGCAAACCAAAACCCACGACAAGCTCACCAATGGCACCACCCCACAGCCTAAGACCCTATGAACTCGCTGGGGAGGCGCACTTCAATAATCCTACTCCACCAAAGGCAAATTCGCAACCCGCCAGGACTGAAACCGCACCAAAAAAACTAGAAGCCACAGCAAACCACCCTTGTCAGACGTACATACACCACATTCCTTGTAGACTTTCTCTTTCCAAGCCCAATTCGGCAATTGACAACTACCCACACCCACCAGCAGGAGTGGAACCTTCTACGACAATGTCGACCATTCGGCCGACCCGGAGCACCTTTGCAACGCCCTCCTCTTCTCCCAGCACTCCACACACAGGCTCTAAAACTCTCTCTGCTACAGAATGATCTTCGAACACCCCTGCCACCCTCCATAATGTTAATGCGCTCACCACCCTCCGCAAGCCCCAATGTGACTTGAGGTTTCACGAGTCGTTATTTATTGTCTCTCATACTCAATGTAATATGGGAGGGTCATGAGGCCACCCGCCATCTTGTAGCCACGTGCTTCCCATAGGCGCCCACGAGTTCCCTTGAGAACATCCTCCTCTTTGTTCATCACCCCATCGCGGATTAATATAAGTTTATATTATTAAAATTAATTTTTTTTTTTTAAATTTAGGTTTATATTATTAATTAATGTATTGAGATTTAAAAGTTATATATTATTGTCCTTTGGGTCTTGGATAGACAATAATGGGGTGCGCGTTTAAGGCACTCCCTTGATGTGAAGTCGTTGGTTCAATTCCCTTCAATTCCGAGCCCAATAGGGGTGATAAAATTGAAATGTTGAAAATATAGGTCCTACCAAGCTTACAAAAAAAATCATACTATATTATTACTTGAATTTAAAATATATATAGTCAGATTTTATTTTCATTTTAAATTTAAAATAAAATTTTAAACTGATACTTCCCGCAGAAAAAACTCCTAATTTTTATTAAAGATAATAAAACTTACACTTTGCAAACACACAAATAGCGTGTATGCATATCATTTGTTAATTATCTAAAAACAAATATCATCTTGTCTCTCTGTTTGGGCCCACTGTTTGGGCTCATAAAGACATGTGTCCCAAAAAAAAATCTGAAATCAGCACATATAAAAGCATTGAATGGTCCAGAATTTAACATATTAAAGTCGGAGATAAGACAACTTGGAGCAGTATTTTGCATGTAAGAGTCAAAAACTACAAAAAAAATAACAGCCAAAAACGACCCTCATGGAGGCTGATAGTCAAAAATCCTGCCTGCCTAATCAAGAAATGAACAGGAACGTCGTTGTGATATTTCGTTATCTGCCATTGAAAGAGTGGATTAAAATGAAGGTATGCTTATAATATATTTTTGAGTTAAGATAGTGTTATAGTTACTTTTCATTTTTAGATATAGATAAAATTGAAATTCTTATTATCCCAGTGTAATTTGGTGGGTGGTCCACTAAATAAGATAATAATAATATTAATTCATTTAATAATTATGAAAACACCCTAATATTATAAACTTGTAATTAATAAATTTGTAATTAATGGAGTTCAGTTTCCTTGATATTCCCGCCTTTATTTCAAATTTATTTATTTTATTTTAAAAATACTAAATATTATAACTTAAATTTAACCTTGGTCTTTAGTTTCATATACTAAACCAATCTCGCACTCCAAAACTAAATGTCACCCCTCATACTTTAAACCTAACTATTATTAGTAACCAAAAATTTAAAAACATAGAATATTTATGAGAGATTTTTCAGCGTAAATCACATGATATTTCATTTGTCGAAGCGTTTCAAACCAACCAGTGTGGTTCATCATCAAGACAAGTTGAAGAATCAGATCCAGCTTTGCATGTTAAATAGTTAGAGCAGAACCTCCAATGGCTATAATTCTTGACCAGGCAACAGTTATATTGACTAACGGCTAAATTTGAGTGGGAAAAGGTTAGTTGCACTGGACTTGAGGCATAAAAATAAAATAATTTAATTGATTATTAAATTGATAGTTAAATATTTATTATAAATTAAAAGTCAAAAAAACATATAAATTTACATGGAGGTTTTAAACTATTTTATAAAATTTATATATATATATATAGATTAAAATATTATTTAATATATATTTTATAAAATACATATATAATATAATATGATAAATAAATTTAAATGATTTATTAACTAATAGTTAAGTGATAAAAGTATTACTATTTATAAAATTAGAATATTCAAGTGTTAGAAGAATAAACTATAATATTTTAATTTTAATTAATTGTTTATCGAATAGTTAGATTAACATATTATCATAAATCAATTTCAATACTAAAGTAATTATTTTTCTTTTATTAGTTAAAATTAATAACTAAAAGCATAAACTAAATGTTATTAAAAAACCTCATACTATATCAACAACTCAACAAAGAACAAAGGCCAAAGGATATGGGATAACAAGAACAAGCTATAAATAAGGGAGGGGAGGAAGGGAAGAAAACGACTAGGAAGAGAGTGGTGAGACCCAGCAACTACTGATCTTCCAGCCATCCTCTCTATTGAGATTGCTCGGCCTTTTTTCAATCTCAAGGGCTTCCCTAAATTTTTGATGATTGAATTGTGAAACTCTAGTAATAACACTAGCCTCCTCAATACAAACATGATGTTTGGTTTTCTCTGCATGCTCTGCTAAAGTGAAAGACTTGTTCTCCTATGTTTACGGTCAACTGCGTGCTCACTAATCCTTTGATTAATGGAGCGACCAGTCTCACCAATATAGGGGGTCGCACAGGAACAAGGGATAATATATACCCCTTTCATGTCCTTATGGTCGATAGGATCCTTCACTGATTTGAGGAACTTACGAATAGTGTTAAGGGGCGTAAAGGTCGCAGGGACATTATGCTTCTTAAGAATCCTCGCAATCTTATCAGTGGTTCCCTGAACAAACGGAAGATGGACACCTGGAATCCGCTCCTCCGGTTCTCTTTTAGTTAATGAATTCTTGGCAACTTTGAGGAAAGCTTTATGACCCATAATAAATTAAAATGGTTAAACACATATAACTAAGTAAATAAAGTAACTTCATTTTTAATATTTATATTTTTTAAGGAATATATTCTTCCATTCTTTTTTAGATATCTCTGGCACGAACAAGTACCCTTTAAAATGTACGTAAGAAAATGTAAAACTTTCCAGACAACCTTCTCAACAAAAACATTATTACTATAACAATACATTATTATTATTGTTGGGTAGGTTTAGATTCTCCACCGCCACAATGCAGAATTGCGATTAAGTAAAATCAAAATTGACTAGATTCTAAATCTTAATACTAACTTGAATTCATTTTACTTTAATATAGTTATATTTAAACTAAGTAACATGCACTAGCTACTATGTAGCACTTGTTTATTATGTTTTATATTAAAATTAATCTTTGTTTTTCTTTTTTATGCAGGAAAATAGATAAAAACTATTGAAAAGTTTGTTAAGTTGAAGTTTTGAGAAGAAATAATTAAATGAGAGGATTATGCATAAAATCAATACCAAGGAGGAAATAGTTACGAAACTATCTTCATAAATAAATTTTATTTTCTTTTAATTTTATGGGTAGTTATGCTTCAGTATTAATGTCTCTGTATGTAAACCCTCATTATTCATTTGAGAATGGGGCTTTTAGGAGAAAATGATGCATGCTTTGGAGAAGTCTCACTACAAATGTTGTACATACCAGATTCATAACGAATTAAAGAAATAATTCTTTTATTTATTTTTTTTGCATTCTCTTTATTTATGTTTACTCTTTTCTATTTAATTTTGTTGTTTGAATACTCTGATCTAGCCTAGTGATTTATAAATTTGACATGATCAATTTGTAATTCACTTTGTTTTTACTTTATTTGTTTGTTCTTCGGGATGATATGCATACTATTTGAAATGCTCAAATTAAGAGATTTCTTCGATTTGTTGTCAATTAAATATACTAGTGCATGGCATTGATTATTTATATGCAATAATTCTTAAAGAACATCAAATAAATTAGAATGTTTATTTTGTTTCTCTCTCTATATGTTCTTGTTTATTTAGGGTTTTATATTTACTCGTTAAATATGCAAGTTTATTGATTTAACTTGATTATACAGTGAATCTTGCATTACATGAGTTGATTTACAGATGTTAAATACATGTTATTTAAATGGTTTAAATTAGATTTGAAGACCGTGTTGCTTATCCATACTTCATTTGCACACTTAATTTAAATATCAATACAAATGAGTTCTATTTTATTTTATTTTCTTCATTTATTTTATTGTGTCATATATTTCTATCTTGATCATTGTTAACAGGCTCATAATTGACATGATCTTTATTAATATGTTACAAGCTCTATTGAATTCATTTATTTGTCAATATATATTATTGGTGAAATAAATGTGTTGGTTATTAGGTTTATGTTTTGTTTGCAAGTAATTCAATACTTGATATTGAGTTACTTTCTACTTGCATTGAAGTGAATAACGTTACACTCAAGATATAGAGGTGTTTTAGTTTTTATTTTATTTTTTAACTCAGCTTTTAATATAATTTTATCTTTAATATATGTATGAGCTATTTATTTTTATTGTGTATTTTGATTATTCATTTAAAACAATGAATCATTTATTTGTATATAGGTTCATTTCCCCAAAGCTAAACCATTAAACTTGTCATTCTTTCACATCAGTAATCTGGCCTTATTCTTTTTGCTTTAAAGAAAATTTACTTAGTTTAACATTAGACACAAGGAATACCCCCTAAGTTGAAGGGAGGCCAACCATTTTGACCTAAAGCGAGAAGGTTTTAAACCCTCAATGAATGCGTTCTTGGGTTGCTTTGAGTTGAAGGGAGGCCAACCAATTCAACCTAAAGCATGAAGGTTTTAAACCCTCAATGAATTTGTTCTTAGGTTGCTCTTAGTTATCAGAACAATATGAGAACCAATACCATCCAACCACATTCTCATTGATGAAGACCCCATGGTATTGGAAGACATATAAAATGGGTAGAAGTAGGTACATAGCCTTATAGGATAGCCGGTATGATTCTATATTTTTATGAATGTTGTCATGATTAAAACTAATATTCACTTGTCCTTTCTGTTTGTATCTATTAGGATGTTATTAGCAATATATGTGATTTAATATTTTCAAGTATTCAAAAGTAAAATGTTTTTTTGAACATCAAATAATGTTTTTTCTCTAATTTGTTATGATCTTGGTTTCCCAGATAATATGGCATATATGATCATTGCTATAGTATTTTTTGTAAATTATTAATATAAAGACTAGCAATCTTACCCAAAAAAAAAGGGGAAATTTTAGGAGGAAATGGACTACATGGGTCCACAAATTTTGGGTTTATATAAGATTACCTATTAATGAGAAGGTTAGGTTAATTTAGCTTGTTCACTAGTGTATTTATTAACTAAGAATGCATGTTTTTTCTTTGATGGTCATAGATTTGAATCCAAAGGGGATAGGGTATGTAAACCTTCGTAAACTAAGCAATTAAATTATTGTGCAGAAGGGGTCTCTTGTTCTACAAACAAGGGAGACTCATACATTAATAAACCCAAGTGAGACTAATGGTTAAGAACATGTGTTTCCTCCTTGAAGATCACATATTTGAATCCAAAGAGTGGTAGGGTATAGTAAAAAGTCAAAATGTTATTTGAAGGGGTCCATTATTCCACAAATAAAGCGGTCTCATATTAATTTGGTCCTAGCTATGTTGTGACTTTAAATTATATCAAACTATTATTATTATTTTTTAATTACATACCTCACGTAACTCTCCACTTTTAAGTATGGATGATTTATTCTATAATAGAAATTAAAAATGAAACACATCAATTTTATGACAATTTTACTTTAATTATTAGAATTTTACTTTATAAATTTAATTCTCAAACATGTTTATATGATTATTTATCTTTTAATAAATAAAATAATTTAATCAATAAAAACAAAAAACCAAAGTATATTACACATCAGAATTATCAAAATGATGTTTATTGGGTTTATCTTCCGTGGTCGAGAGGTATGATTGTTAACCTCTCCATCCAATTTCAATCCTCGCAAGTGACATGTTGGCTTCAAACTTTGTTTATGTATTGCCTTATGTCCTATAAAAGATCTTACTCTCACTTATGGGTTGGAAGGTGAATTGCCTTATAACAAGAAAAATGAGAAAAAACAATGATAAAGGTGACATCAAAAAATTTATTGCGTAATTGTTTTATAAAGAAATTAAAAATAAGTTACATTAGAAAAAAAGAAGTTCCAATTCATTATTTTATATAAAATAGATTAAAAGAAGTTACATTTTCACTAGGTATTGTAGAATATTGGTTAAATTTATGTTTTTTCTTTTCTTTTAAACAACAATTTAATGAATGGATTTGTCATCATTTCATGGGGACTTTATGGAAATTATATATTATTAAAAGGAATCAAAAGAAGGTATGACATCCAACTCCTTTTCCCGATCTTAAATGTTTGATTATGGGTTACTTTAACACCTTGAAAGGATTCTCAAATGGATCTATCTTCATGGAGAGGTATAGTGCTAAGGATGGGGAATTTTAATTAGTGCATTTAGGTTTAATGGGGTTATTTACTTTGTACTAGTTGTGGTTACCCTTTATGTTGTTTATGTGATGGTTTAAATGTTTTTTCCTAGTAGATTGTCGACATTTGGTTTTACTATTTTTCTCTTTCGAATCTATAAAGAAATGTGAAGATGTACATACTTCTTGTAGGTAGCATGTCTATTGTAGGTTCTAGATCAAATAGCAACATTCTCATAATTTGGCATTTGCGTTTGATTGATGTCGTTCTACTCTACAATCATCTTGTCAGCTAAGCCTTTGTTGAAATCAAGCTTCACATTGATATGAAAAAAGATAAATATATTTACATAATTCAATATTTGTTTATCTTAATAAATCAACACAAGATGTTTCCAATTGAATTAAGAAATTTCAAATATCATGTGTGCTTAAGGAGATTTGACAAGCTTGCCCGTGTTGGAGTTGTTGTGATAGTTATGGTGGTTGGGTGAAGCTCAAGGAACCATGGTTGAATATAAAAACCCACTGTACATGAAGGCTAGGGCCCTTTTTTGAAGTTTTTTTCATGATTTTCTAGGTATTTGTGAAAAAAGAAATATTATTTGGAGTAGAGTTGTACCTTATCATTTGGGGTTCATGTTTGATCCATCCACCCAAGAAGCTCCATTATAGACAGGAAGACCTTGTTGAAACTATAATGTAGGGCATGCTTATATGTGTGTGTGTGTTTCTAACTTTTCCAAAATGACGATATCCTTTGATTTCTACATTATGAATGCATCTTTGAGAGGGTTCTTTGTAACCATGAGTAGGATAAATTAGTATTCACCACATCCTTAAATGATCAAAGCTTTATATGGGAAGGGTGTGCGAGTGCACGAGGCTTGATTAGGGAGGTGCAACCTTAGAATCACGGTGACTTCCTTGTTGATATCGTAATCCACTAACATAAGCCCATATACTAGTTTCTATCCCACATTCAGTTGCCATTGTTGATCCAATGTGATACCATCTTTATGTTACACCTTATAATTTAATTCAACAACCCATAGATTTCATTTAGAGGGAGAGGGTTCCCACAAAAAAACTTGAAATCTCTCTATAGGCATTTAATCAAATAGTTACAAGGGGGACTCAATGAAACAAATTGAAAATAAGGGCCCAACTTTAATTTTGACCATGCATTCAAGTAAAAGGTGGTGAAGATGGATATTACTCCATAACATTGAACGCATTGTATGTTGCCAATTTCACTTCCAAGCTTTTAGTGGTAAAAAACATTGCAACATGAGATTATCCATGTGCTACACCTAATGCATTCATAGGTGACTTCCTCGAAGTTAGTTAGGAACCCTAAATCCATTAAATTATTCAACGAAAGGCCAATCTAGTCATCTTCTAGAGAAGTTTTAAGTTATGAAAAACTTATAAGCGGGCTCTAGAATCAAAATTTTAACATTAAGATGTTGAATCATTAATGAATTTAAACCTCCACCATTATTAACGTTATTTGCATCAACTAAAAAATGATAAAATAGAGTCAATATTAAAACTAAAATATTATACTTAAAAACAAAATACTATGAAAAAATATTATCTTCACAAAAGTTGATAAAATAAAGTCAATATTAAAACTAACCTATTATACTTAAAAACAAAATACTATGGAAAAAATATTATCTTCTTTAGTTAAAACTCATTAACTCATATTTTAAGTGAGAAGAAAAAATCAAATCTTACTTATATGAATATTTACTCATTAACACTATACAAACATTATTTCTAAATCATATACACCCTTACAATGAAAATAACACGGTGGAAATACGAAACCTTGTACCATCACTACATAGAAAATAAGATACATAAATCTCAAAATCAAGATTTTTAAACATTTATATTGCATGTGTAAACATTGTAGTAGGGGTGAAAATACACGTAGTGTTTATGAACTTTTTGGGTTACATTTTCTACACGTGCAAAAGAAATACTTATTGTAAATGTTGCGATGGACATGATCGCATGTGTAAATCCTTCAAGCTTTGAAGCATTGTATTTCAAACATTATTTTAACCAACCATTGTTTAAAAAAAATCACCCCTATAAGCTACTACTTTATTCTCAAATAAAAAATCACGCAATAAACATTCCATATCTTCAAGCTAAGAACTAAATCTTTTAAGCTTTGAAGCATTCTATTTCAAAATTTTAATCTTTTGAATTTACAAAATAGGTTTCAAAAAAAATCCAGTAAATGAAATAATGTTGGCTTTTGAATGGTTGGTATTTCTATAATGGTTTACTAATTGTCTAGCTAACTAAGAAAATAGATAATATAAGTTTATATACATTAAAGATTTTATTGTAGGTTACCATAACACATAATTGAGAGTAAAAGTTCCAGAAAACGTTGAAAAAATGAAATTTTTTCTTAAAGACTTATATAAAACAATATTTTTGAGAAACATGCTCTTAAGAAGACTAAAACTTTGAATTATACGTGATCTCTAGAAACCAAATTATGTCTTACTCCCTAGGGAATGAAATCATCCAGAAAGACGGATGTTCTCTCATTGATAAATAAAAGTCAGATGTCTAAACAATCGTTAGTAAACAAAATTCAGATGATTTCTCGTTGTTGAATAGAAGCCAGATGTCTTGTGTTTGGAAATGGAGAAATCCTTTAAAATGTGACTTATGCAAAATTTCAAATTCAGATGTCAAAAACTTGAAAAGTACAAATGTCGAAAAACAAGGAATGAATGTTGGAATCTTCCTTTTCCAGTGGCTAGGAAATACTCTATTTGAGGTTAGATCCTTCATTGAGCATGGGAAAAACCTGGAGGTGGAACCTTGAACTCACAAAATTCTCATTTATCTAGATTTGGAAGTTCATAAATATAGAAAAAAACTTAAAATGCGATTTTTGGAAAAGTTTGAACATCTAGATTCAAAGCTTTTCTAAACCTTTGAATTCTGGAACCTTGCTATGAAACCCTTAATTAGTGGAAATCTAGAAAAATACTAAAAATACACTTTACTAAAAACCTAGATGTTAGGTGCCACGTCACAGTCCACATCACATCCATGTCACCTTCTACATCATAATCCATGTAACGTCCACATCCTAATCCTCATTACTTGTGATGAGCTAAATGTTAACTCTAAGCTGGCTACAAATTTGGGGACCACAATCTGAATAGAGGAAATCCAAAAATGTTTAAAAATCAAGTCTAATAAAAGTTATGGAAGTAGAATGTCTGATAGTTTGGATAGTCATTAATCTCAAGACAATTGATAGTCTAAATCAAATCTCAGTTTTAATGTATATATGGGATTCTGAATCATCAGGATGTTGACGTAATTAGGTATCCAAAACTTTTTATCCTACGCAATTGGAATTCCTCCTTTGATCTGCTCTTCAACTTATGCTACAAATCAATCTACTTTCTTCACAATTTCTCAATCAATACTCCCACCTTCAATCTCTTCCTATCAATTTGTCAATTACACACACATATATAGGGGATTTTGGGGATAAACATATATAGAGAGTTTCCACACAAATTGCACATAAATTCAAACAAAATTGAGTACAAAGGATAAGTTATGTTAGGTACATGTTATATTCTTTCCATGACTAGAAGCAGGTGCCAAAATATTAATTTTTTTATGCAGACCCAAGGATGGGGGGTAGACCCAAAGATGGTGGGCGGACCTACCCATGGTTTTGTGCATGGGTTTTGCACATGGTTTCGGGCATGATGGTTTTATGCCCATGGTATTTTGTAGATCTGGTCAAGGGAACTGCAGTTATGTTCTAATCCAGGGTTAATGGATTTGGGTTTATGAATGCTTCAACATGTGTGTGTGTGTGTGTGTGTGTGTGTGTGTGTGTGTATATCGTAACATTGAAAGGAATTCTGGTAGTCTCGGTTTTGGGATCCAGGGGAAAATCTTTGTGTATATTTGTTTTATGTTCTCACCATTGTAGATTTTATGTTTTAAGAATTCGTTTGCAGGTAATTTATGTACAGGGTTAAAACGTACAAGTTACACACTCAATTGGGTCTACAAATCCTAATTTTCATTAAATTTGTTAATATTCTTACATCTAGCTCTTTATGTACACACTTACACTCTCTTTACTAACCTTTTGAGTCCTCTTTGACTATTACACTCTAAGTGAGTGCATTTACATGCTATAATAGGCTTATTTATTCATTTTCTTGAGGAAATCACTTGAACCACAATTTTTTCGGATTCGTATCCTCCATATTTAAACAAACTCTAATTTATCTGTAAAAATATTCTAATCATTTAACTACACAATAAAATAATCATATTTGGTTACTTTACATGGCAATCATATAAACCAACTTCTCTCCTTGTAATTGATCTAAAAACTTAACTTACGAAAATACAAATTGAAATGATGCTCCTACATCAAACTCCCAGGAAATAAAGCATTTGTTCATGGGATCTTATGAGTTATTTTCAAATCTGAAGTACTATGAACAACACCCCAGACCATCATAAGAGGACTTCAAAATGATTCTCTTGAATTTGATTTGGATATGGATGCCATTATGAGATCTTGGGTATTATGGATGCATCTCAAGTGGTTAAGCATAGTCAAGAAATGGAAGCAAGAGACGAAAATACAAATTGAAATGATGCTCCTACATCAAACTCCCAGGGAACAAAAGGATTTTTTCATGGGATCTTATGAGTTATTTTCAATCTGAAGTACTATGAACAACACCCCAAACCATCATAAGAGGACTTCAAAATGATTCTCTAGAATTTGATTTGGATATGGACGCCATTATGAGATCTTGGGTATTATGGATGCATCTCAAGTGGTTAAGCATAGTGAAGAAATGGAAGCAAGAGAATATATCCCTGAACCTATTTTCATTTATCTCAAGTGCCATGGAAGAGTCCTCAAATCACCATATTTGAGCCTTATATGATGTCACTTATCTCCAGGAGAGATTTGGCAACCATTAATAGGTTAGTTGTGAATTAATAATGGGTCTCGAGGTTTAACCTAGGTTAGGGTAGTACATTACTCGCCTTATTTCCTAATTAATGTTTCTCGATCTCAAGTGCCATGAATCATATGTACCAGTTATGAAGCTTCTTAGGATATAACGCCATGAACAAATCCTTGAACCAGCACATGGGAGACCTGTAGGGTTTCTCTAGCCTGCTAAATGGATACCAGTGCCATAATTAAACAACAACAAGGACACTAAATAAGGATGTATATGAATCACACACTAAGAATTGTTCTTAGGATCATGATTCAACTTCTTTATTATCCAATTGGGATATAACTACCATGAGTAGGTTTTGTCTCATGTAAATGGTTCACAAGACCTAAACATTGTTAAGTGGGAAAAGGAGGGGCTTAGACCTAAATGAGCCTTCTCTAGCTCAAGTGCCATGATTATGCATGGAGAGCTCATAGGCCCTATACATAGGCTTTCAACATTCATCATTATAAATACCAATTGTAAAACACATACATGTATACTCTATAGAGCCTATTTAACATTAGAGTTAGATATGAATGTTATTAGGAAGATTATTTCATTGGAGATAATTGTAGGTCCTTTACAATTATCGAGGAAATACAACAAGAACCTTGGGAAATTATTGAATCTTCTCGGGATCTATAGTGTTTCATCCAAGACATTAAGTGGGTTATGGGAACTATAAGGGAGCTTTCTACAGTTGAAATGCATCTTTAGCCCTAAACATGGTCAAATGGGGAGACAAGGAGCTTAAACCCCAATTAAATGTTCATAGGCTCAAATGTCATGAATAGCACTAAGAAACCATGTCATAATCCCTCTATAGGGTGTTTCCGCATAAGAGCTGAATATATAAACCATTAATATGTTTTTCACACTATAAATGGTTTTTAGGGCCTTAACCATGGTTGTGGTAGGGAAACAACAATGTTAGACTATTCACCATGGTTAGCAGACACAAATGAAAAACTCAAGCCCTTAAAATTGCTTTTTAAACTCAAGTAGCATGAACATTTTCTCAAATCACCATGCAAGTCTTTATCCTACTAGATGGATATGGGAACTATGAATCTAGTTCTTGGGCAATATCAATGGTTCTTACAGTCTAAATGATGTCAATAGAGGAGAAAAAATCCCTTGGTCCCTAAACAAAGCTTCTCAAAATCATGCATCGTGAAAAACAACATGAAACTCTCTTAGGGAGAAGAAAACCTTGAATTATATGTGATTTACAAAAATAGACTTGTGTTCGCGTTTTAGTGTTAGTGATAGCATAGGGCTAAGGGAAATTATCTTTGGTCAATGACTTGAGATGCATCCATGATACCCAAGACCTCGTAATGGTATTGTTGACGTGAGAAAAACGTGTCATGCCAACAACGAGGAGAATTTCTTGATGGCAAGTCCCGATTAGACCCACTCTCATTCAGTATGGAAATTTCCACTAGCATGTCGACCTAGTTGCCACTAAATAGTTTACCTATTGAAAGAAGACATTATAATTAAAGCTTTTCTAAATCGTAAATATAGCCATAATATATTATGCAAATGCAATTATATTCTAACCTTTATCTAATCCTAATATAATAGTGATAAAAGGTTGATTTCAAGTACAAAATGAGTGCTAAAAGTAAGAAAGAATTATTAACTTTTAGCAGAAACCTCATTATCATGTACAACTCTTAGACATAGGAAACTATTCTTATGTGAGAAAAAAATTGTACATGTCCTGTAATCAAACCTACAATTAGATCAATATATTTATAATACATTGAAAAAATATGATTGAAAGAAATTAATTGTATTAAATAACACATAGTAAGATCTTTGAGTAATAATATCCAAAAATTAACATAATTCACATTTCTTTAAGTCAAATTGACTTGTTGGCAAACTAAGTGAGAAGCATTAGCTACAATCAACAACTTGCATTTTGTAATGAGTTCGAAAGTTATTATCCATTAACCTATAGGTATGGACTTGATGGATCCAACAATTATATCAAAAGGGAAATCAAAGGTTCATAAAGAATATTGTGTTTTGAAATGACTGATAGTTAATTTAGAGTTGCACTTTGATGTAGCAAATGGATGGGGGAGGAGTTAAATCTATGGCCAAAATTCATATCGGGTGTGGACACGCCCAATGTTTAAATTGGACATATGATTTATATGTGATTTCCATAAGTTGACAACTGACATCTTATTGTACAACTGATATCCAATAATCTCGCCCAAACGTCACCAATGCATTGTGCCACATCATATAACACATGGCTAAACGGTGGCAATCCTTGTGCATATGTCATCTATATAGAGCATCATGCTCGCAAGTCAGATACCTCAACATGCACTTCATGACCACCTGGATTTCACATGGCCCAATCATATCCTATCACCTGGCATCTAGAATTTTTTACCTACCACCTGTTATCTGGATCCAGAGTTTTCCACTTACCACTTAGCACTAGTGCAACAAATCTACTATATTCCTCATTGAATGGTAGTTGATTTGGCATCTAACTTGGTTGTCTTACATGATATTCAGATCTATGTTTTTCCTTTGTAGTGATTTTTACATTTTTGTGGATTTCTAGATTTTGGATATTTGAAACTCTTGTAAAATTTGGAGATCCAGATTTTATTACCTGCCAAGTTATCCATCTAAACTACCTTGATCATACACCAACTCGACACCATCTGTCGTCATAATTTTTTTGTATCCTACATGTTATTGGAATTTATCCCATGTGGTGGCAATGTGAAATTGATTTGGCCATTCTACATGGCATCCAAATATCTAAACTTTCAATTAATTCACATTTTTTTCATGATTATGTATATTTGGATCTAGCTTTTCTTGAAACGCCTAGATATTCAGATTCTCTTACTTGGCTAGTGATTAGCCCCAGTATTGCAGCATGGATGTTGCAACTCCTAGGGCGACCAACTTTACTTTATAAACTCGAGGTTCGTACAAACTTGGAGGTGACAGTGCTATATGCAGTGGCAGATGCAACAATTTACTCTTGTCACTTCTCAACTGGGGTGATAAACCACCAGGGATTTTCAAACTAGTCTTCTATTTACAAGAAGGAGGTTGACTACTGACAGAGAATGTAAAGTTATCTTTAATGTAGAAATTAAATGCTTTCCTATGTTAAGGAAATGAAAGTGCTATCGAAATGACATGATATCACCTAGCTAGGAATTAACAAACATTACTTGTGAAAGAGACCTAATTTAACCTTGCATTCTGTCATCTAGTTATCTAGACTAAGTAGGCATGGAAATGATCCTAATATTGTTAAGAATGATGTATGCATGAATTAGCTAAATATTGCAGAAAGGAGTCTTTTGGTTTTTCGATTTGGAAATGTAAATGTTAAACTAATCAAGCTTATATTTTGCAGGGGAGAAAGGTATGGGAAAACTGGTAAAAAATGGCATTGAGGGGTATGGAGGTCAAGTGGAAGGCCTACCCTAGGATTTGATCATTATTTCTTCCCAAAATAATCTAAAATGGGCCACTACAAGGTTTCCTGTAGTTGCTACAAGATTTCCTATAGTTACTACAGGATATCATGGTTTAATACAGGAAACTTAGCTTAAAGCTATAGGAAAGTAGGGAAGGTGAAAGGAAGTGTTGGGAAGGTGTATGATGGTGGAATAAGGTATGGGGAAGGTGCACACTACCAAAGGGTCACCCCAACTCTTCAGCATGGTTGGATTTTCTCAAGTTGGTTGTCCACAGTGGCTACAAAACAGAAATCTGAATTGATGGTTGGTAGGGTTTGGCGAGAGGTGGAGAAGACCTAGATGAGGCTGGTGGAATGATTTCTCCCTGCAAATCAGCAAATCCTGCAACAACACATATTCATTTCTTCATTTATGAACAAAATTATGTTAATGTGGAAAAGATGAAAAGTGATGAGCCCCAGTATTGCAGCAAGGATGCTGCAACTCCTAGGGTGACCAATTTTACTTTATCAACCTAGGGTTTGTACAAACTTGGAGGTGACAGTGCTATATGCACAGCAGATGCAACAGCCCACTCTTGTCACTTTTAAAATGGGGTGATAAACCACTAGGATTTTTCAAACCAGTCTTTTATTGACTAGAAGGAGGTTGACTATGACAGTGAATGAAAGCTATCTTTAATGCAGAAAGTAAATGCTTGCCTATGTTAAGGAAATGAAAGTGTTGAATAGAAAGTGCTATGAAAATGTCATGAAATCACCTAGCTAGGAGTTAACACACATTACTTGTATAAGGGACCTAATTTACCCTTTCATTCTATCATCTAATTATTTGGACTAAGCTAGCATGGAAATGATCCTAAAATTGCTAAGACTGGTGTATGCATGTATTAGCTAAATATTGTAGAAAAGAGTCTTTTGTTTTTTTCAATTTAGAAATGTAAATGTTAAACTAATCAAGCTGATATTTTGTAGGGGAGAAAGGTATGGGAAAACTTATCAAAATTGGAATTGAGGAGTATGGAGATCGATTTGAAGGCCTACTCTAGGCTCTGATCATTATTATGCCCAAAATTGTCTAAAATAGGTTGCTACAGGGTTTCCTGTAGTTAGTATATAATGTCCTAGTTTACTATAGGAAACTTAGTTGAAAGCTATAGGAAGGTAGGGAAGGTGAAGGGAAGTGTTGGGAAGATGTATGATGGTGGAATAAGGTATGGGGAAGCTGTACACTACCCAAGGATCAGCCCAACTCTTCAGGATGGTTGGATTTTCTCAAGGTGGCTATCCACGGTGGCTACAACATAGAAATTTGAATTGATGGTTGGTAGGGTTTGGCGAGAGGTCGAAAAGATTTAGATGAGGCTGGTGGAATGATTCCTTCCTGCATATCAACAACTCCTGTAACAACCATATTCATTTCTTCATGTATGCGCAAGTTTATGTAAATGTGGAAAAGATGAGTTGAATTTAAGAAATTGATTTATTGATGGTTAATGGATCAAATCTATGGAAAGGAATGCTTTCTAATCTATAGCAGACTTAGGAAACCAAAATGACAAAGGTGAGTTCTTCTAAGAAATCATGAACAATTACCTACTCAACAAGAAACCCTAAGCTATGTAATAACCAAAATATAACTCTGTTTTTGGGGCTGTGAGAGTGGGGACCTCAAACCGTGATCCCATGAGGGAGATGAGGATGAGGCCATTGTCACAAGATTTTCTGAAGTCTTTCTTTCACTACGGTAACATTGGTCTACTTCTCCAACTAATGGAAGAAAAACTAACCAATCATTCAAAGACTTTCAAATTAAACAACACATAAATAATTTTAGCAGCTAATCTATGATTCTAATCTAAGGATATATGTAAAAAAAGAAGAGGAACCTCTACTTCTAGGTGTGGGTTGTTACACTCAAAATTGTCACCATGACTATCTGCAGTTAATATGGCTCCATCAATAGTCATATTATCCTCCTTGTCAAGCCTAATACCTCTGCTCTCCATGTCAAACTTCAAGAAAGAGAGAAAGTCAATAAAAATCATGTTTATCTCTGGGTACGCAGGTTTTCTCTACCTTGCCTGCGTGTACGCATCCCAAGCTCATTG
>APFE030302291.1:218891-237123 GCA_000404065.3 Pinus taeda
TGTGGTTCACCTATTGTCTTGGTGCCAAAGAAGGATGGAACATGGCGCATGTGTGTGGACTTCCATGCATTGAACAAAATTACGGTAAAGAATTGTTACCCACTGCCTAGAATAGATTAATTACTTGATCAATTGAAAGATGAAAATTATTTTACTAAGTTTGACTTAAGAATTGGCTACCATCAAATTAGAATTGCCGAAGGAGACATTTGGAAGACAACATTCAAAACAAAACAAGGTTTGTTTGAATGGCTAGTTATGCCTTTTGGTTTATGTAATGCTCCTACTACATTAATGTGTGTGATGAATGACATGTTGAGGCCATTTCTTGATGATTTTGTTATAGTCTACTTAGATGACATCTTAATTTTCAGTAAATCTCGTGATGAACATGCCATGCATGTGAGAAAAGTACTTGATGTCTTAAAGAAAGAATAGTTGGATCTTAAGATGACAAAGTGTGAGTTTGGGAAAACTTCTTTAGTTTACTTGGATCATATTGTTGGAGGAGGTGAGTTGAAAATAGATCCCTCCAAGGTTGATGTCATTTTAAATTGGCCAAGGCCCAAAACAATTACTGAGATAAGAAGTTTTTTGGGAGCAGTCCAATATTGGAGGAAATTCATTGCTAACTTTTATTCTATAGCAGCTCCTTTGCATGCATTGATAAGTGTGAAAAAAGTTTTTTAGTCGGGAGGCAAACTGCAAAAGGCCTTTGATGCATTGAATGAAAAGATCAGTTCAGCTCCAGTACTTGCACTTCTAGACTTGAGACAGCCATCTGAGACTCAGACTAAAGCTAGTGACTATGCCATGGGTACAATCCTCATTCAACATGGTAAACCTATATGTTTTCATTCGGAAACTTTCAATGGTGCAGTGATTAACTATCCTACATATGACAAGGAATTGTATGCATTAGTGCAAAGTGTGAAAAAGTGGAAACACTACTTGATGGGTAAGGAAACAATTATTCACATTGATCATCAACCATTGAAATACTTGCAATCTCAATCAAAGTTGCAGCAATCAAGGCACTTCTGATGGATGGGTTTTCTTCAACAACTCTACTTGGTAATGAAGTATAAAAAAGGTATCTAAAATAAAGTTTCTAATATGTTTTCTAGGCCTATTTTTAGTGAAGCTACTTTACTCAAGCATAATTCTATTTTGCATGAAATTTTAATTGAGCAATATGCATTAGATAGTGACTTTCAAGATGTATATGCAAGCTTGAGTCAAGGTAACCAAGTAGAGGAATTGGATTATCATTTGCATGATAACTTGTTGTATCATCTTGGAAATCTTTGTATTCCTTAGGGAGAAAGATTCAACATCATAAGAGAGGCACATACTTCTCTTATTGTTGGTCATTTCGGTGTAAGTAATACGATGGCACATCTACAGAGGTATTGTTATTGGCCTCATGTGCTTGAAAGTGTGTCATGTTTTATTAAAGGATGATCATTATGTGTAGTCAATAAGCCTAGCAATAGGAAGTTAGGATTGTACACACCACTTCCAATTCCTTCACATCCATGGGAGAATGTTTCTATGGATTTTGTAGAAGCTCTTCCATTGTCAAAAAGAAGTCATGATTATTTGTATGTAGTTGTGGATAGGCTCAACAAAATGTGTATTTTGATGCCATGTAAAAAGCAAGTTACAACGGAACAAACTGCTCAGTTATTCTTTCATAATGTATGGGTGCATTTTGGATTTCCCACATCCATTGTTAGGGATCGAGATCCTCGCTTTGTTGGGAATTTTTGGTCAAGCTTATGGGGATTCATGGAAACCAAATTGAAAAAAAGTACAGCTTTTCATCCACAAACAGATGGTCAAATAGAGGTGGTGAACAAGATAGTGATACATCTTCTTCGTGGGTATTGCAACAAGCATCCTAAGTTGTGGGATAAACATTTCCACTATATTCAACATGCTTACAACTGGGCCAAGCACTCTTCAACTCAAACATCGTCATTTGAGGCATGTTTGGGATACTTGCCTAAATATCCTTTGGATTTCATTTTTGGAAAATTTGTTGCTATTGATTGTCATTGTGACATAGACAAAGCAAAAAGGTTCATTGAACAAATCCAATTGGTACACCAAAGAGTTCAAGAAATACTTGAAAAGATTCAAGGCAAGTACAAAGCAAGGCACGTCAAGCATCGTGTAGATCATAGGTTCCAAGTCAGTGATGAAGTTTGGCTTCACATTAGAAAAGAGAGGCTCCACGAGAAGGTAAAAAGCTAAAACCAATTAGATATGGTCCATTCAGAATTTTGGAAAAGATTGGTAACAATGCCTTCATGTTAGATTTGCCTTCATACATGCGAATTTACTCTATTGTTAATGTTGAGAACTTAAGGTTGTATGAGCCTCCTTTGATTAAAGATCAAGGAGAGAATGTTTAAATTCCATCTATTGAAGACTTTTCTCCAGAATTCCTTGATGAGCTTTAGAAAGACAATACACTTGACAGAAGAACAAGGACATCAAAAAGAGGAAGTGTCGACTATCTTCGAGTGGGTCTCAAGAGAACAAATCCTTCACCCTCACCTATTGAACAACTGAAGATAATATTTTGGCGTCCAAAAGCTTCCAGTGGGGGGAATGATCAAGTGCTCAGAATTATGCTCAAAAATCAATGTCGTCAAAATGGTGTGGAACCTGAACGACCACGTAGTGCTCATCGTCCTAAAACAGATGCAACTCGTTTGGCACGAAACAAACACTGTATGCTCCCAGAAACGTGTTCTGTTTATTTTCTCAAACATGTAAATTTTGCAAAATTGGGCAACCCAGTTAGCATTCTGCATTGCTGACGTGGCGTTGACTGTGCAGGTTGAGTTGGCAGGTTGACTGGTCAACGGATATCCTTCGGCTAATGAGGAGATGACAAGTGTCATCAGCATACAAGTCAATTTCGCAGTTTTTGATTAGTTGCAAGTTATTTGCTCAGCCAATCAGGAGGTGACATGTGGCCCAGTCAAAGACCACCACGTGTCCTCCTGAGGGCTTATTAAAATTATGGGTGAGGGCCAGAGGGACAGGCAAGGTTCAAACACGCGACCTTCAGGCTCATAAGACAGTGCATTACCGTTATATCAAACTATGGTTCTTAACATATATACCTACTTGCATAAACTTAAAGTTATGAATCGACAGGGTTAAGCGGTTGGGCTAGTTAACCACCGGCCTAACCGCAACATTAAAATTTCCATGTGAACGCCTGCAGACAACTGTGTTAACCGTCGGAGGGGGAGGGATAGCATTAGGGATCAGCCCTTGGGTGCATAGCCCCCCACATGAGCTAAATGTTCGGACCTAAGGCCTTGTTGGCCAATATAACTACCCAATTTTCGGTGGATTTGGTGGCTTGTTAGTGGAAATTTGGGTGAAAATGGGGGTTAGTTGTTGGATTTTGGACAATTTATGGAGAAAATAGTGGGAAAACTAGGAGAGGTCATAACTTCTCCAGTTTTCGACCAAAT
Organism: Pinus taeda; assembly: GCA_000404065.3. Lineage (NCBI taxonomy): Eukaryota > Viridiplantae > Streptophyta > Pinopsida > Pinales > Pinaceae > Pinus > Pinus taeda. The sequence goes on from APFE030302291.1 coordinate 222,392, forward strand.
TGAGTGTAGAAAGAGGCTAGGTAGCCATTTTTGGACATGCTGGACTCACTGGAGCAGGTTTCATAAGCATTTGAGCATTGTAAACACATCTTTTTACACATTTGAGCATAATAGAGAGGCCCAAGCCATTGGAAGCTGGACCAAGAAGACGTAGCCTAAGAGGGGTGAACTCCTTCATCATGTTCCTGTTGTGATTTTTTTTTAGTGATGTTCTGTACATTTATATGCTACTATTTAGTTTCTATTTTATGTTAAATTTCTCATAAAATAAAAAACTCATTTTTCACTTGCAAAACTCATGAATCCTTAAGCACATGAACAACATTTTATTTATAATCTAAGGAGGATCTTAGCACAACAAAACTAATATTCTTAACCAGATCATCTGTAATGCATTCTTATACAATGGGGTCCTTTCTAGTGCATCTCTCATTCTTTAAGGGGAATGATACTCCTTGACCCTTAGGTTGTATGGTAGGGTGCCCCATCTCCCTTGGTATGCTTGTGGCTTTCATCCCGTAGTAATCTCAAGGTGTTCTCAAAACGTGTGATTGCTTGCTCTTGTGTAGCTAGGTACCTTGGTGCAAGCTAGGAATCATTGGCGATGATGTTGTGGGTGCTAATGACAACCATAGAAGTTATTTGTTCTGTTCTAATGTAAAGGGACTCTTTTTTGTCTCTTTCCAACACCCTCTTCACCTCCTTAGCCCTGGCCTCCTCATGACTCATCCATGATGCAAGGGACATTAGTTGTAAGTCCCCAAACTTTGCATTGGTGTCCCACACATTAAATTTTGTTAAGGCCAAGTTATGCAAGTAGAATTCAGATATCTTGGCCTTATCCTCTAGGCTACTTTTGTCACATAGCTCAATGAATTTCCTATAGTCTTGGAAAGGCATAGTCTGCCATTGTGCTAGTGTCTTTATCTAAAATTGTATCCATTGATCTTTGAGGTACAAGGTATATGATTTTTATGGCATCATGCACTAGAGTGCCTCCGTGGAGAGGCTTGCCACGGTGGCCAATTGGCTCTCTTTTTCCTGTAACTGTCTCCTTAGCCATGTGTTTTTTTACCTCTAGTTGATATCTCATAATTCATTCCCTATCTCTTATCCTACTCATTTCTCTACCCATCTCTATTATCTTGTCTTCCATATGGCCCACATCCTCTACATTCTTTGATTTGGCCATTTTAATCCAGGGATGTGTCCTTCCTCTCCTTCTCAAGCTCAAAGAAGAGAGGGATGGCAAATTTATGTGGTATTACTCTACCTCCCTTAATGAATCAGTAATAAGAGCTCATATTGGGTTGTGGGCTAGGTTCCTGCAACTATCGAGACTCTCCCTTAGATATCTTTGGATAATTTTCCTCCTCCTGCACTTGTGTTGCTGCTTCCTTGCCTTTCCTTTATCTTGGTTGTACTTCTTGCTACTTTTTTGTGTTTCATGTAGTGATGACAGAGTTTCCTGTAGGACCATATGAGTATCATGTAGAAGGCCTTTTCCTTTATGAAGTGAGGTAAAATGTGCCTTGTCTTGCTTTGTTGATTCTGACCTGGTGACAGGCCTTCTAACGTAGGTGATGGGAGACTTTGGCTAAACTTGTTTTGATGTGCCCTATCCACCTTTTATTTCCAGGGAAACTAGATTTTATTGCTCCTTTGGTTAGTCTCAATAATGATTGGAGTTCTGGTGGGTGTTTTTGGTTTCCCTTGTTTGATCCTAGTGCTTCTTGTTTTGAAATAGAGGGGAGTCTGCCTCTGTCTCTTCCCTTTTGACTTGACAGGTTTGCTTAAGGAAGTCAAGGCAATAGTTGCCTCCCTCTTAGTTAGTTCAGGGGACAACCTTGGAGATTCCTCCCTTTCCTTGGTGTGTTCCTCATAGCTTGCTTCTTCCTTCTATTCTTTCTCTTCACCTTTCTCCTCTTGTTCCTCTTTAGGTTCTTCTTCTTCCTCTTTAGGTTCTTTTTTTGCCTCCTCTTCAAGTTCTTCTTCTTCCTCTTCAATTTCTTCTTCTGTCTCCTCTTCAGCACTATAGGTATTGTCCCTATCATATTCAAGGGCTTGTATTTCAATCACAACCTCTTGGTCCATGTCTCTGAATATGGACCATTGAATGGGGATTCTGAGCTGGCTCAAGGCATCCTCTAGTATTAGCTTAATAAGTCCATGGTGTGCCAATTGCTGATGTTTTCCCTCTTGGACTTTTAAGCTCATGTCTATTATTGATTACAACAAGAAGTAGGTACACTGATTCTTTTGTCAATGGGTATCCCCTCCATAAATATCAACTTAGGAGGAGTCTAAATTGATAGCCATAGACTATACTGAGCCTCCCTTCACAAGAGATATATTTGAGAATATGATAGCTCATCTCATTCCAAGGGTAGGGAAGGCTTTCCCTTCTTATCCATTTTTGTCTTCAATTGGCTCTTCATCCCTTAAGAAGAAGTTTTTCTTTGCAAAAGTTCTTGCAGCCTTATCCTCCTTTCTCCATGGCGTCCCTTGAGGAAGTGTAGTGATTCCACTAATTACTTCAGCAGTAATTGTAATTAACAGTTCCCTTACCACAGTAGTAGCATCGATTCTAGCCCGAGGGTTAAGTGCCATGGCAAATTCTTGAGCTACATCATCATCATACCTTATGAGTAGCTCAAAGAATCCCAACCAGTTATTTCTTCTAAATATTTCTACCACAGGGGGATGGAGGTGTATCCTAGATGTCTTTGTGGGTTCCCTTTTGTTAAACCCTCCTGTCATGTTCCTTTTCTGGTTGGATGACTGTAGGGAGTTTGGTAGGCTAGCCTTAGTTTTTAGGGTGACTGAGGGTGGTGGATGGTTGCAATTTCTCCCTATCTCCACACAACTTTCAAATTGTTCACAATTCTTTTAACACTCCCAGGCCCACTATAATCACTTAAAAACTCAAAATTTTATGTTCCTAGCTATCAATTCAAAGAATAAGAGATATGGGCCACCTAACTTTCATTATGATGCTTTGGATGAGGAGAATTTTTGAGCAGCTGGACCCTATGCACCTCCTTTTAGCATTTTCTTTGAATTTCCATTGTTTCCTGTAGCTCCTTGCATTTCCTATAGTTGTTATTTCCTAGAGGGTGGCTGAAACAGGTTTGCCTCCTCGATGACTCTCCAAGGTGGTCCCAGTCCTCTCTGATCTCGAAATGAAAAAATGGTGCATGAGAGTTTCGAATATCTACTTTTAATGGTCGATTCCTTGGAGCGATGTATTGGCTGACAGTGTATGGGATTTCCTCTTTGGGACCAATGGCCCACCATTAGTTATCATGCAGCCTCTCCTCGTAATCATCACCCACTCTCACACAACTTAACTCGACCACATTTTCAACCCATTCTTCTCGATGTGACATTTCCATGTGTTAGGTTGGCTAGGAGTTCACTTTTTGTTTTCAAGTTGAGGGTGGCCAAGTTAACTGGCCACCTCCAGCTTATAAAATCAACTTTTTCATATTCCTACAATTTTACTATATTGTACTTAGGTAAGAATTATGATGAGGTTCCATACGTGTGCCTTCCTTCACTTGGTTGTTTCACGTTGGAGGGTGGCTCTATTGTGCTTCTTTTTGTTCAGGTGAGTGATTTTTCGTTGTCATTTTTCTATGTATTTCTGCTTGTTGATGTGGTTGTCCTCTTTGTTGTTGTGTGCAGGAAGTTGGTCTTGCTGCTATTGTTGTTGAGCTCTGGATGGGAGTCACAGTTTTTGCAGGGGTCTTGGAGATCTTTTCTTGCCTTGGTGCTGAAGGAGAATGCATGGAGAACTGCTGCTATGAGAGCACATGCTGCTACAGGGTTTCCTGTAGTTACTACAGGAAATCCTGTAGGTGCCTTTTTCATCATTTTTTCTTTTTTTTCCCACTTAGAGGAGGAATGGGTGGTGATGTAGGAGTGGAAGGATGGTGGTGGAGGAGATGGATTAGTAAGTGAGTGAGGACATTGATGGCATGGCCCTTAGACTCTCTTTTTCTATTTTTTTTGTAATTTTGTAATTTTTCTTAGTGGTTTTTTTTATGGACATAGAGGGTGGTGTGGTCATGAGTTGGTGTTGGGTGAGAGGTGGTGAGGTGCATGGTCCCTTCTTTCAACTTAGAACAGGCCTGCATCATCACTTCCCAATCGGAATTTCAATCCTATAGAGTTTTAGGACATCCTGTAGTACTACAGGAAACCCTGTAGAAGTCAGAAAACTGCATAAAAACTGGTTTTTGATGCCTGGAAATGAGGATGGTTAATGGAGACCTAGTAGGCATTAGAGATATAAAGGAAGAATGGAGTGATTCTTGGCTTGTTGTCCTCTTAACTCTGAGTCCTTTATTTCCTTTAAAAACCTGGAAAAATCATAGAATTTTATTAGTGGGCGGGTTTGAGGTCCCTCCCATGTCATTTGTTCTTCTTTTTTTTCTTTTTTTTTAATTTTTTATTTTTGAAAGACACACAGGTCGCCTCGGAGGATGTTTTCAACCTGTTTGCCTGCCTTAGGCACCTCAAGGGAGGTTTTCACCTAGGGATCTTTTTATTTTCCTTTTTTCCACTGTTGGGCTACCTCAAGGAGTTTTTGAACCCAAAATTTGGCCTCAGTGCCTCATAGTTTTTTATTTTTGAAAGACACACAGGTCGCCTCGAAGGATGTTTTCAACCTGTCTGCCTGCCTTAGGCACCTCAAGGGAGGTTTTCACCTAGGGATCTTTTTATTTTCCTTTTTTCCACTGTTGGGCTACCTCAAGGAGGTTTTGAACCCAAAATTTGGCCTCAGTGCCTCATAGAGGTTTTCACCTAAGTCCCTTATTGTTTTTTTTTCATTTTTTTCATTTTTTCAAAAATAAAACAATCTTCAAGAATTTGGTGAGCTAGAAGCTAAGACACTTCCAAGAACATTCACTTCCTTATTGATGGTACCGATGAACTCTTCCCTTGACAGAGGTCTTTTATAGGCTTTTAATCTGTACATTGACTAGCAAGGGGATACCTTCTTCATCAATGGTGTTTATTTGCACAGCCCCATTGTCATGGCACTTCTCTATCAGATATGGGCCTAGACGCCTGGTCATCAATTTGCCTTTGAAGTCTTTGAACCTGGAGTCATATAGCAAGGCCCAATCACCTTCTTGAAAATTTTTATATTTGATGTTTTTGTCATGCCAAACCTTTCTTTGTACTTGAGTCACCTTTGTGTGTAGGAGGGCTTGCATTCTGAATTCATCTAAACCATTGAGCTTGAGAAACCTCTATTATTGTGCCTTTGTAACATCCAAATCCAATTGTGTTGCCATTCTCAAAGTGTTGTACTCAAACTCAATGGAGAGCATAGCCTTCTGCCCATAGACCAAGTCATAAGGAGTGAAGCCAGTGATTGTCTTCCAGATTGTACTATAGACCCAAGTGGCCTCCACTAGTCTGTCAGCCCAATATTTTATGCTTTTTCTCATAAAGTTTGTGAGAATTCCTTCCAATGCTTTGTTGGTAACCTCTATTTTTGCATTGTTCTGAGGATAATAAGAAGTTGACTTCATGTGCTTGACCTTATGTTGACTCAACAGATTTTCAATCGGGTGTGAGCTGAATTGAGCACCCTAATTAGTGACTAGCTCTCTAGGGTGCCCAAACTTGTAAAACACATTCTCCCTTAAGAACTCAGCCACTTTCTCTTATGTTGCTACCTTTACAACCTTAGTTTCAATTGACTTTGTTAAATAATCAATGCACAGAATTATGTACTTCTTCTACCCTGATGATGGATCAATGGGCCCAATGAAATCCATACCTTGCTTATCAAATGGCTCAAGAATCACTTGAGGTTGCAAAGGAATTTCATCCGTGGGAGTAGGTTTACCCATTCTTTGGCATTGGTCACATCGACTAGTGTATCTTCTTCCATTTTGGTGGAGAGTGGGCCAGTAGTAGCCAGCTTGCAGTACCTTGAAGGTTGTCCTCTTGGCTACAAAGTGACCTCCACAACGCCCATCATGATAGGCTAGAAGGATGTCAAATACTTCCTCCCACTGACATATCTCCTCAGAATTTGATATAAGCCTAGCTTGAAGAGATTTCCCCCAATCCAAGTGAATGGGGCGCTCTTTCTTATAATTTTTATCTTTTCCTTGGAGGACAGATTTGGAGGGAACTGCGCAACCACTAAGTAGTTGGTTACGCCAGCAAACCATGGAGAGAGAACTGGAATAGCAAATAAATGTTCATCTGGCACCTGATAATCAACCATTCCTTCCTCACCTACAGACAAACCAAGTGTAGACAAAAAATCTGCAACTACATTTTCTCTACCATGCTTATTAATGATAGTTAGATCAAAATGTTGTAATAAAAGAAACCATCTAAAAAATTTGGCATTCACATCAGGCTTGTTCATCAAATATTTAATAGCAACATGGTTAATATGTACAAAGGTCTAGTAACCAGTGATGTAATGTCTAAATTTATTCAAGGAATGGGCAATAGTTAGGAGCTCTTTTTAAATCATAGTATAGTTCAATTTAGCATTGGACACATTTTTGTTGATGAAATAAATGGCATAAGGAAACTTGTCATCTATCTGGCCTAGAGATACTCCTATAGATTTTTCATAGAAATCAACATGGATGTGGAAAGGAAGAGCCCAATTAGGGCCTCGGAGTATAGGTGTAGTAGTCAACTTGTCCTTTAAGGTTTCTAAGGCCTCTTGGCATCTTTCCGACCAGAAAAATTCAGAGTCCTTGGCCAATATTCCAAAAAAAGGTGAGGCTACTTTGTTGAAGTCCTTTATGAATATCCTATAGTATCTAGCTAAGCCTAAGAAACTTCTGACATCCCTCTACTTCTGAGGACTAGGGACCCTCTTTATGATAGCAATTTTATTTGGGTCCACTTGTAGTCCTTCCTGGGATACTGAGTGACCTAAAACAGTCCCTAAATTCATCAAGAACTCACACTTCTCAGGACTAATGGATAGGTTCATTTCAATGCATTTATCCAATATTTTCCCCAACTTAGAGAGAGCCTCTAGGAAATCACACCCATAGGGAGTGAAATCATCAATATAAATTTCTACAGTCATGGACTAGCTATGTAAATATGCTCAAGGCTGCCCTCTAAAAAGTGGTAGGGGCATTACATAATCTAAAAGGAAGGACCCTATAAGCAAAGGTACCCCAAGGGCAAGTGAAGGTGGTTCTATCTTGGTCCTCTAGGTTGATCTGGATCCGATTGTAACCACTGAATCCATCGAGGAAAGAGAAGAACTTCTTTCCTGTAAGACCATCCAAGACTTGATCAATGAAGGGTAGAGGGAAATGGTCTTTTTTGGTGGATTTTTTTATCTCTCTGTAGTCCACACGGATCCTCCATTTTCCATTCTTATTTGGGAACAAAACTAGAGGAGACACCCACTCACTATTTGAGATCGGGTAAAAGAACCCTGCATCCAACAACTTCTGCAGTTCTTCTTTAACTATGTCTTTGAAGGTTGGATTCATTGTCCTCTGAGGTTGGCACACTGGCTTGCAACCTTCCTTGATGTAAATTTGGTGAGTACACACTGAAGGGGGCACTCCCTTTATTTCCTTATAATTCCAAGCAAAGGCATCCAAATGCTCCCTTAGCATGTCACATAACTCCTTTTCCTAATGTGCAGAGAGAGAGGGGTTGATTTTCAATATTCTGTCTGGACCAAGTTTTATCATCTTGACATGAGTAGGACTTTAGTCAGCTAGGCACAAACATTCCACGGGTTATCTTCATCTTTCTTTACTAACTCATCAAGAGACATGGTGTTGGGGGGTGGATTCTGGAGGATTTGATCAATCAGGTCATCTTCATTAGGTTTCCCCCCTCCTACAGTCGCATCTAGGGTACAGATTGGGTATATGTGGCAGAGTAGACTTCATCTTCCTCCTCCTCTTCCAACCATAAAGGTAATTCATGCTCTAGAGATGGTGAGCAGGAGGGTCCAAGACCAATTATTTGGACAAATGCCCATTTTTAATGGTCATATTCCTAGCCCTGCAACTTATGTAAGCATCAGAAATGGCTAACCATGGCATTCCAAGGATGGGAGGATAACCATTGATCTTGGTCTTAGTTTGCAGAACTAAGAAGTCGACAGGGTATTCCCAGGAATCAATGGAGACCGTCACATCCTTAACAACTCCCTCAGAAATTTCTATGGATCTCTCTGCAACTTGCAAGACTGTTGTGGTCTTCCTTAATGATCCTTGGAGATTTAGTTTAAGCATAGTCTCCTTAGTCATCACATTTATGGAAACCCCAATATCAATCAAGGTATGGGGGACAATGAAACCATCGATGTGCACATCTACCACAGGACATACTTCGAGAAAATCACTCGCCCCAACATTAAGTCAGATAGTTGTCCAATGACATTAATGGTAGGGGTGTCTTTCTTTCTCCTCCCAGGATATTTGAAGCATTTCTCCTTGATTAACTTGTTATATACGGGGACATCCTTGATAGCTTGGAGGAGTGGGATTTTAACACACAAGTTTTTCAATTCACCCAAAAGTTCAGTCTCTTTTGGGGTGTGCTAGCTAGGATGGATTAATCTCTTAGGAAAAGGAGGTGGATTGGCTTGAGGAACACTCTCTTCCTTTTCCTCTTCAAGCTCCTCAGGTGGAGATTGAGGTTGATTATCTGGAAGCACTCTTCCAGACCTGAGGTTAATTTCTTGAATTTCTACGGCATAGGTAGAGGTAGGATGTCTCTCCACTATAGACCTGATTTCATGTTTGTTTTTCAGGTTTGAATTTGGCTGAGAAAGCATCTGAGGTTGCTTAGGTGGATCTGGGTGAAGGAGTTGTGGTTGAGATGGAGGTGGAGGTAGTAAGGCTAGAGATTTGTTGTATGGGGGCCTCCACCCCTATGATGGTGTATGCCACTGATTTTGTGGGGGAGCATATGACTGAAATGGTTGATTGGCAGGTTGGGGATGGTATTGAGGTGCAAAGACTAGGGAGAAGGTGTGGGCCATGAAGGATGAGTAGGAGGACACAAAGGGGGAATGGATTCATTTTGGTTAGGGTTGTAATATGAATAGGACACCCCCTGTATGCCTTTTTGGTATGTTTGAGGTCCTTGAGGCCTCCTTTGGTTGATATAGCAGAGTTCTTCAGTCACACCTTCGGTTGCTTGATACACAAGTTTCAATCCAGGAAGAGAAGGGCACTTATCTGTGGAGTATTTCTCCTCACATACCGAGCAGATCTCTATAAGATTCAATGGACATTCATTTCTAGGGTGCCTCCTGGTGCATCTAGGGAAAAAGACAACTAAGGCTCTTTTTCTTCCTCCTGCTTCCTCTTGATCTGCATGGTGTCAATTTACAAAGAAAGGTTATGCAACATTTCAATCTTAAATTCTTCCAACATGTTCCCAATTTCACTTTTGATGGATGTGTTGGAGGAGGATGAACTGGCCAAAGATTGACTAGCCCTGCCCTTCTTTATGGATGCCTTAGAATGATTTTTGAAAATTGTCTTGATACCATCATAAGATAACTGGTAGATGTCCCCTCTTGATAACATGTTTTGGGTTTCTAGGATATCTTCCCTGATCCCTCTAAGAAGGAATAGCTTAAGTGATTCAAGATCGAGGGTGCATATGGCCCTTTTGTAGCTAAGTTGGAACCTTTCCTCATAATATTCCAAAGATTCATCATGTCCCAAGGTTATTCTAAAGATTTCCTCTTTGGTGTCTTTAGACCTACAATAGTCCTTGTACTTGTTGTTGAAGTTTTGTTGCATTTGACCCCAGGTAGTGATGTTGTCGCCAAGTAAACCCATGAACCAGCACAAGGTTGCATCCTTAAGGGTGGATGGGAACAACTTCAACTTCTAGTTGTCAGAGGTATAATCGTAAGTTCTGCAGATGACAGTAAACTCAAAAAAAAAGGTATTAGGGTCCTATGAGGTTAAGCCATGGAAGTGAGGAAGGGCATAGAGGCTTATGTTTTTCATCCTAGCATCTCCATCAGTTTCTATGATGAGAAAATCACCCTAACTTATGTTCAGTTTTTTTTTTTTTCAATCCCATTTCTATTTTCAGTCATGGTGTACTTTGGTGGAATGGTTTCTTCTTCTTCTTCTTCTTCTTCCCCAATAGGCTCATCAAATATCTTTGGTTGTTTGGCTAATGGGTCCTCTAGCTCACAACCACCGAAGAAGAGGGAAGGTTGGCTGTTTGTTGGTGGGGGGGTATTTGGCAAAAAATTTCCTAAGTTGTCGCTACTTCTATGAGGCATGAATAATTTTTTTTCTTTTTTTCTTTTTTCTTTTAAGGTTTTCTCATAACTACTTGTAGAATGTAAAGAAAGCAGAAATTGCAACTATCTATTGAATGAAAATCAAAAGGAAATCATGAATTGCATCTAATTACTGAATGTAAAATGGAAAGGAAACCAGAAATCACATCTACCTAGACACCTCCCCAGCAATGACGCCAAAAAGTGATGAGCCCCAGTATTGCAGCAAGGATGTTGCAACTCCTAGGGTGACCAACTTTACTTTATGAAGCTGGGGTTCGTACAAAATTGGAGGTAGCAGTGTTATATGCATAGCAAATGCAACAGTCTACTCTTGTCACTTCTCAACTAGAGCGATAGACCATTATAGTTTTTCAAACCAATCTTCTATTGACTAGAAGGAGGTTGACTATTGACACTGAATGGAAAACTATCTTTAATGCAGAAATTAAATGCTTTCCTATGTTAAGGAAATGAATGTGTTGAATAAAAACTACTATGAAAATGTCATGAAATCACCTAGCTAGGAATTAACACACATTACTTGCAGAAGAGACCTAATTTACCCTTGGATTCTATCATCTAGTTATCTGGACTAAGTAAGCATGGAAATGATCCTAACATTGCTAAGATTGATGTATGCATGCATTAGCTAAATATTGCAGAAAAGAATCTTTTATTTTTTTCAATTTAGAAATGTAAATGTTAAACTAATTAAGTTGATCTTTTGTAGGGTAGAAAGGTATGGGAAAACTGGTCAAAAATGGAATTGAGGGTATGGAGATAGGGTTGAAGGCCTATCCTAGGTTCTGATAATTATTTCTGCGCAAAACAGTCTAAAACGGGCTATTACAGGGTTTCATGTAGTTGTTATAGGATTTCCTATAGTTACTACAAGATGTCCTAGTTTACTACAGGAAACTTAGTTGAAAGTTATAGGAAGGTAGGGAAGGTGAAAGGAAGTATTAAGAAGGTGCATGATGGTGGAATAAGGTATGGGGAAGGTGCACACTACCCAAGGATCACCCCAACTCTTTAGGATGGTCGGAATTTCTCAAGGTGGTTGTCCACGGTGGCTACAAAACAAAAATATGAATTGATGGTTGGTAGGGTTTGGTGAGAGGTGGAGAAGACTTAGATGAGGCTGGTGGAATGATTACTCCTTGCAAATTAGCAACTCCTGCAACAACACATATTCATTTCTTCATTTATGCACAACTTTATGTAAATGTGGAAAAGATGAGTTGAAATTAAGAAATTGCTTTATTGATGGATAGTGGATCAAATCTATGGAATGGAATGCTTTCTAATCTACAACAGACTTAGGAAACCAAAATTACAGGGCAAGTGCTTTTAAGAAATCATGAACAATGACCTACTCAGTAAGAAACCCTAAGCTATGTAATAACCAAAAGATATCTTTGTTTTTTGGGCTATCATAGTGGGGCCCTCAAACCATGATCCCATGAGGGAGATGAGGATGAGGCCATTGTCACAATATTTTCTGAAGTCTTTTCTTTCACTACGGTAACACTGATCTACTTCTCCAACTAATGGAAGCAAAACTAACCAATCATTCAAAGACTGTCAAATTAAACAACACAGAAATAATTTCAGCAGCTAATCGATGATTTTAATCTAAGGATACGTGTACAAAAAGAAGAGTAACCTCTGTTGCTAGGGTTGGGTCGTAACCCAAGAGCTTCAGGGCTCTAAGTCAACTCAGTGTTGGATCAAAGAAACCCTTTTCATTATCACCAAAATGTCAAAAATAACATGAGAATAACAGTCACAATATCTTAAGCTCGAAATTGCCTCTTGGCTACAAAAAAAGCTGAATCCTCATGAGCCCCTAGGCCTTCTTATTTATACAACTAAATCTACCAACAACTTCCTTAAAATTAGGGAGGCTTGGCTCCCAAACTCAAGATTAACTTGTCTTCAACTATCACTAGCTGGGCTTGCCAATGAACTTGGTGGGCATGGCTGCTTGTAACTCCGAGCTGATGAGATCTGGTGTAGGAATCTTCAAGTGATTGAGGAGTTAAGGAGGGAGACCCAATCTCCTAAAATCCCTCTTGCTTGTCTACTTCGAGTTCCCGCACTTAAATTAGCCAAAAATTGCTCCAAATCCTACAATTAACGCACATTAGGCCACATGACATAACATCTCACCTTTACCCTTCTCACTAAGCAAAATATAATAAAATATGTAAATAAATGTGAGAAAAGTTGATTTAATAAGTTGGAGAGTGGCATTAAAGCCCATATAATTTACCTATTGATGAGCCTCATAAGCTAGCTCATCATTTCATCTCAATATACACATTTCATGCCACCTCACATGCCACTTCACCACTTTCATGCCAGTTAGGCTTTCCTTTATCTAACTTGGAATCCTATTTTATTTATTCTATAAGGAATCTCGGATCTAGGATTTATTTTTTGGCAAATTTTAAATTGTTTCAAATCTCCATATCTAGATTTTTTGATATCTAAATTCAACTTTTCGGATATCCATATATGGTTCATTTTGTGCAATTAAATATCCAGATTACGATGACATCACTTCACCAGGTGGGCATGCTTATCCTATGTGGCATCCACCACATGATGGGCATGTACTTCATTTGACGTGTCCTATCCTACATGTCATCCACATCATTAGTTGATGTGTCTTATCCAAAGTGGCATCTGAAACCGCATATTTCTTTTTTATGATGATTTTTTGGATTATTCCAAATTTATAGATATTTAGAGCCGACTTTTGGGATATTTGGACATTTAATTGGACTACTCACGTATAGGACACATGGCATTCTATGATTAGGACACTTATACTGACAAGGCACATGACATTCTATGATTAACATGATATGGCGTAGATAATTGTAAATGGTCCGAATGGAAAAATGGAATGTCGGGGTGGCAATTAAAAGATCATAATGTACACACACATTGTGCAAGGTTCCATGTCTTCCACGATTTCACACATAAACCTTATTGGGAGTCATATCCATTATAAACACTTTAGCCCATGGTGGGCTAAATAAAATAACTTGTAAATCAGTGGCCCAATTTCACTTACAGAGAAGATCAACAGCTATTGTAGTTTAAATTTATGCAGGTTGGATCTTGAGATATAAATGACTAAATCAAGCCATAAATGGCTTGTTCCAAAGCTTGGGATGCGAGGATCAATTTGATCAATGCTTAATCCAATCCATTATGATTCAATGGAAATTTATTGATCTTAAATTTTGGGAAGAAAGGAATATAAAGAAAGATAAAGAAGACATATATGTTGATCTAGTTTTGGGTTTGATTGTAGGGACAAGTATGTTGTAATTTTTACACAATAATATATTCTTGTGAATGAGAATTATACATGACAGTAAGGTTTGTGTTGAAAGTTAAGAATTTTTTGTTGTTTTAAGTAGTTATCCTTTTTTTACAATCAAACATTTAACATTATTACATGAGGATTGGATATAGGTTATAATATAATTGCATTTGCATAATAGATTAGAATTGCATTCAGAATGTAGAAAAGCTTCAATAAGAAAGTCTCCTTTTGAGGTGTTGACCACTCAAGTGTCAACTATCCTATAAGAAGAGTACACTTTTTTCATGGTCAAAGAAGTCAAAAGTCTAGAAAATCATCATCTTTCAGCAAATGGTCATAATTATGTAATCCAAATTCTGCAGCCCTACAGGGTCATTATGTAAAAATGATTCTAGTATGTTTATAAAGCCATATAAAACATCTACGAAGCTTAATATTTTGCTAGAGGCTGTCACTCTAGGGATTTTTTTTTCCTTAGCTAATTATTTATGTTTCCTAAACATCAGATAATTGGTTAAGTTTTTCTCGCAAAAGTACCCCAAATCTAGAGTGAGGCTTGACGGTGAACTCTTATGTGGGTCCTAATGTATAGAGTAGTGTTGAGTCTTGAAAATGTCATTCATTTCCATTACACTTTCACTATTATGTTCATTATATCACCTCAATTTCACTACTATGTCACCACATTCATCCCACTTTCGTTATCATTGGGCCACATTTATGTTTTTCCAATCTTTATTAATTCTAAGCCTTTTAAGTGAATTTGTGGTTAAAAATTAGAAAATAATGTGCATATGCTTATACCTAACAAGTGGGTTGAGATTATTGACATGTGTAGGTTGAAAGGAGGCTTCTAGAAGACCCTTATGTGGCACTCTAAGGCCAAATTCGAATTTGAGTGGAAAAAATCATGGGATCATGAGAATATGTGTCACATCTCCTAATTGTATTGAAACTCTAAGAAGACATGTGTCTTATCAGTTCCTATTTTGATTAGGACTCTAGAGGTAGAGGGAGAGATTCATGGACTCTCGTTAATGAGATGGCTTCTCATCCTTTTGTATAAATAGGAGATCTCTCTCCTTCATTTGGGAGCTTAGCTTT
>APFE030302291.1:237143-256254 GCA_000404065.3 Pinus taeda
GCTTATGAGAGTTAGTTCTTTAGCTTGGAGTTTGTAGTTCTTCCTTGATGGCTTTTGAAAGCTTTGGAGAGCTTTGTTTTTGTAATTTTGAAGAATTTGAATAAAGCTTTGATGTTCTCAACATGGAAGGATATGTGAAGTAGATGTCATGGAGCATATTAGAATGTAAGATGGAGTAGATTTCAATTTGTAAATTTTGCTTTGATTTCATTATCTCATTTGATTGCTTTCAAGTTTGATAGATTAGATTTTTCATTCATGCTATTTTAATTCATGCAAGTGTGTTCAACTGGTTGATTGTAGATTAGTGATAACTATTGGCATATTTTCATCTTTTTGATAACTATTGGCATATGAGATCATCTTGTCTCCTTCTGCTAATTTCATTTTCTGAAGTTTAATTTCAGCACTGCCTTTTCCAAGTTGTGATTTGCTTATTTATTTTTCTGTTATTTAGATATCATACTGCTCACCAGTTTATGGTTTCTTTCTATAGTCAAAGTGACTCTATTAGCAAGAAATCAGAATATTACTAACTGTAGTGTGATTTAGTTATCATATTGCTTAAACTTATTCATGGTTGCTTCCCACAAGGTAGATTGACCTGAAGGGTAAAGGACCAGAAGAGTTCAAGTAGTGTGACTAGTTTCCTTTATGCAATTTAATTTCTTGCCATTTAGATATCATATTGCTTGACTTGTTCATGATTGCTTCCCACAAGGTAGATTGAGCTTAAGGGTAAAATATCTGAAGAGTTTAAGTAGTGTGAATTAGTTTCTTTTCTTTTAGTTTGAGTTTCTTTTAGTTTTTACTTTCTTTTCATTCAGCAGCAAGGATACTGGCCCATTGTCATTAGTTCACTGTTTGATGCATTTACTTCCTCTTAAGAATTGATTTCAGTTTAGTTGTTTTAAATTTTTCTTGTTGAGCACTTTCAAGTTTGAGAAAATCATTGTAGAAACCATCACCATCTATACTCCATACTTCACTTTCATCCTCGCCATCATTCATTAGGGAAAGATAAATCCAAAAACAAACTAAAGTAAGAAAAAGGTTAACTAAGCACATATGGTGCACCACACTTCATCAGTTTACGATAGCCAGATTGATAATTTATGTAGAGCAATTTAAGACGTTAAATTGACTAGACAAGTAGATGTCAAATGCCATACTATATCATTTGTAAAATTTTGTAGAATTTGATTGTATCTAGAGGCAATTTTTTAATAGTCAAAGTTCCCCCTCTCGACAAAATTTTCATTTAACATTTGATATAAAGATGTAAAAAGTGTTTTCCATAGAAGTTATAGGGGGTATCAATACTAAAAATTACACCTGAAGTCCTAAATTTCCTATTTAGACACACTTTGAGGGTGGAAAAATATGTTTATATCCCTCTAGAGTCATATTTTTAGTTTTTTGGTAAAAAAATGGCAAAATAATGAGTCGAAAATTGGTCAAAAAATTAAAATGATAGAAAATAAAATAAAAAATTCCAAGTGGAAAAATAATTAAAAATGGATGAGTATTTCCCAAAGAAGGAATAAAATCAAAAAATGAGAAAAGTCCCATTTCCAAGGAAGTGAGGGGCCCAAGAAAAATTCGTTGGTCCAAGCAAAATAATTAATTTCCCCACAAAAATGATTTTTAAAGAAGGATGGTCCAAAGTGGTTATTGTGAATGGGAATTTTTCGAGAAGAAAAATAGTAAAATATTTTTATGGTCCAAAGTTTCTCCAAGGTCAAACACTGACCAACCCAGCTCTTCCCTCAAGGAAATGAAATTTTCCTTTCGATCTGTGCAACAACATCAAGGGTTCAAAAAAAATGGAGGGATCAAGCCATGGATCAAATCAAGCTAGTAGTTTTTCCACTTGGAGGGGTCTCAATCTCTCTTATTTTCTAAAGCTCTTCCTCCTCATTGTAAACCATCTTTGATCTATTTCTAATCACTGTAAATGAGCTCCTGGCTCAGGAAGTTCCATTTTTCCGAATAATAATATAATGAAGCCTTTGGAGTTAATTCATGGTGGTGTTCCTCTTTTATTCTCTATGGAATTTTTTTATGAATATTCTTCTTTATTTATCTACTAATTCTAAATTAAATTATTGTTATTTCACTAGCCATTTGTGGATTAACTATTTGCAGAGGTATCTTGCATTAGTTATGAGTTAGAAAAGCATTCTTGAATTTAATTGATCTAGCGCATATCTCTAAATATTTTTTATTTCATTATGTTATCTAATTCCTCGTGATCTAACAATCACATCTTAAGTATGTAGAGATCATTCTATTTTTCAAATCTTGGGTGTGAGGGGATGTCTTTGGTTGGACCAACTAACTCCTAATACATAGAGATTGGAGAGCCTACTTTATTTATCTTCAAAGGCTTATCTAATGATTTTTTGCAGGGGTTTCTGAGCCATTTCTTAGTAAAAATCTTTTATAGTAATTTATTTTCTCAATTATTGTGCTTACATTGAATCAATCTACTAATATAGAGCGCATTGCTTGTCAATCTATAAATTTTGTAAAATATGTTCTAACTCTTTGTATAGATCTAACCCTTGTATATATAATTTTGTGTAACTTGTATATATTTTGGGTTTTTTTGTCATTTGTTTTGCAGATATAGAAAGAGGAGGGTTTTATATTAGGACTTGGCATAAGTATCGTTTGCAGGTGGTTTGTTTAGTTTGGGGACTACAATTTAATTTTATTTTTTTTTGGGTGCAAGCCACAAGCCTTCGAGGATTTTTCCTTTGCCACTAGAGCGAAGGGTTTCAAAATTTAAAAAACTAGTGACTTTATAAAAATTAACTGTATAATTTTGGTGGCAGGTCATAAGGATTTTGTGCATAGTTTCTCTAAGCCACGAGTTTTGGAAGGCTTGGTTTCCTCTTGTTGTTAAATTCACTAACCTTTTGATCTATTTTCCAAAAGAAACCAAAATTCTAAGGAAAGGATTTTTCTCCTTAATCCAAGAACTCAAGATTTATAAAATAATTTTTTTGAAGCATTCATCTCTTGGCCACAAGAAAAATCCACATAGTATTCGAGTGAAATTTCTTCTGGTTCGGTTTTGAAAGATTTAAATTTGGGAATTTCATATTTGATTCCTAAAGTTTCTCCCATAAGTCCTTTAAATATTTCCTCATCAAATTTAGGCATATAATTTTGGAGCAAATTTCACTTTAGGAAGTCATTTCCTCTTTTGGAGAAGCTTTTCTCACTTGAAATATATTGTAAAATCATTATAAAGCAAATCTATCTCATTAACTTTTGAGGAGGGGTATTTAAATGATTTTATTTGTAAATTTTCCTTAAAGTTTTAAAATCTCATTTCTTGTGTCTTAGGGGGGTTTCATCTTTGTAACATTAATAATAAAATGTTGTTTTAGGGAGTTTGGAGTTTCTACCCCTTGGTATCCCTATCTCCTCTTTTAGGAAGAGCTTTTCTTGCTTTACACTAATTTTTCTATTTTCTTGCATTAGTTAGAGTAGCTCACTAACAATTTAATCTAATTTCATTGCCTCTAACTTGCATTTGCCTAAGTAATTCATTTGATTGTCATATATTGATCTAAGTAGCTCTTATTTACATTGAATAACATTTATTTGGACAATAGATCTCAGTTACATTTCTATTAAATTTGCTTATAGCTCTCATCATTTGAATAACTACTTGTGCTCTAGAATTCATATATGCTCTTAACATTCTTGGAGACACATCATGAGTGAAGTGGCATTACAAATCTAATTAATAGTTCATTTCACATAAGAGCAATTTCTAATTAAAAACACTTGTGCTATTAGCTTTTCTTCATTGAGTAATCTTTACATGCTTCATTGATAATTGTTTCATTATAATCTTGTGCTCAAAGTATTCTTAATCATAACTGAACTGTATTTATCTCATTGAAGCATCTCGTTATAATTGTAACTTATTGAATTATTATACTAACATTTGCATCTCATTGCATATTATATCTAGGCTTGCACCTTTAAATTTGACCTCCAAGCATAATCTTGGTTGATAAAAAAATTAGGGCAACCTTCTCCACCATTCAATTTGATAGGCTTGACCCTTAAACAACGGCTAAAATAGGTGATCTTGCAGTTCTTTTGTGGCCTAATCCCTTGTAGGAACAGAGGCACTTGGTATTGTTAATGAGGTCATAGCCTCCTTCCCCAACACTTCTTCCAACAGTCTTATCCTAAGATGAGTTTTGACAATTAAGGAGAAGGCATTCACCACAGTCTGTATTGTAAAATGTAACTAGTTTCAGTCTTCATAATTGTTGTTGTACTCATGTCAATATGTATCTTATGTAACAACCAAAAGGAGAAATAAAAATGATTATTTTTAAGCATGGGTTTCATGCTTCTTTCGATTGGTATTCTAGGTAAAGCATGTTCTTCATGCTTCTAGGGTTTGTCATGTCATAAGATTTATTGTCATGGGTCAAGAGAGTCAATGTCATGTATATAAGACCCATTTGGGCAAGATGTACCATGAAAAAGAAAATATTTTGAGGCAAGAAAGTCAAAATAAGCCTCCTAGCATAATTTAGCCCTACTAGAGACAAGTCAGCCTAGAGAGGGTTATTCGACCCTCACATAAGAGTATAAATAGAAGTTGCTTGACCTCATTTGGAAACCAATTGGATCTGCAATCAAGAAGTTCGATTTGAAGTGTGAAATTCAAGAAGGAAGTCAGGAAAGGCAAGGAGACAAGTAGTTGAATCAAGGAGAAAGGAAAATCGAGTTTTGGATCAAGTTTTGTCTAGATTTCTCTCACACGTGTGAATATTATAAGTTGTTGTCGAGGCCAAATTTGTAGACCTACTACAGGTCTGAAATATTGTTGTTGGAACTGAAATTCTAAGTTTGGTGCAGTTTTGGAAGGGTTTGACTCTTGTGGACTTGGTTTGATTTTGACCTAATTGGAAGGGATTCTTGGAGGGATGACTTAGTGCTAGGAGGAGGTCTTGGTCTTAAGGTTTGGGTTTTGGTTTTCTCATTTGAAGTAGATTATATAAGAAGATATTTCCTGGGTTTTCTCTTTGGAGGGTTCTTTCCTTGGCTTGGAGCCTAAATCTTGTGTCCATTGTCTTTATTGTTTTTGTTCTTCGTAATTGTTTGATGAGAAGATCTAATAAAGAAACATAAGAAGATAAATAAATTTTACAAGTAATTATTAAGGTTAAGGAGAAATTCATTAATATTTTCCCTATTGCATTCTCCAACATGGTATCAGAGCTAAGGTGAATAAGAGAAGGAAGTTGAAGGATCATCTTAAAGGGTTTGTTAAGGAAAAAAAGTAAAAGAAGACCCATTGATCTAGAAGGAGGGTTACTACATCAAGAAGACATCATCATCAAGCTCACATTAGAGGAAGGAAGGACAATTATTTGTTGAAGATTCTCTAGTACATCATCTTGAAGTAGAAGGAAGAAACAAGGAGTCTTAGGATCATCATTCACTCTTTGAAGTTGTTCAAAGACATTGTTGTTGAAGGCATCCTAGAAGTCATCATTCTAGGACATCTTTTGAAGTCCCCTTATAGGTATTGAAAGCATCAAGATAGTTGGAGACATCATCAAGAAGGAGAGCCCTTAGTTCACAAGTAAGTGTTATATTGTCTTCTACGTCTCAATCTACAAATCATATGGCCGCATTTTGCAAGGAAAGCAACAATCTCATTGGATCAACAAACTTCCTAGCATGAAGAAAAGGATTGACTTGCACTCACAAAAAATGAAGTCATGAAATATTTCCTTAGAGAAGTAGTTGTACCAGACAAAGAGAAGACTCAAGAGTTGAAGGGAGAAGTGAGAGCATAAAGTATCATTTTTAAATTCATTAAAGATCATCGTGTTACCTTTGTTGATGATTTGAATACATCTAAGGCTATGTATGACAAGTTGATAAATTTGTACTCTA
Source organism: Pinus taeda (assembly GCA_000404065.3). Lineage (NCBI taxonomy): Eukaryota > Viridiplantae > Streptophyta > Pinopsida > Pinales > Pinaceae > Pinus > Pinus taeda. The sequence continues at coordinate 243,090 of APFE030302291.1, forward strand.
TAAGTACATTAGGACATAAGATATCCCTGAGGAATCAACTTTATAGAATCAGGAAGTCTAAAGATGAAGATATGGTGACATATATCATGAAGATCTCACAAATAAGAGATCAATTGCAAGGGCTTGGGGAAGTTGTTTCTGACTTTGAAATGACCGTATATGTATTAAATTGTTTGCCACCTTATTGGAGCAACTTTGCAACTAGTATCTACTCTAAGAAGGATACTACACCTTTTGATGAATTGTGGGTTCAATGTATCTTGGAAGAATCCAGAACCAAGGCAAAGGATGACACTGAATCGAATGAAAGGTCTCAAGCGTTTATTGCAAGAACCAATAAGTTGAAGAAAGGGAAGTTTGGAAAGTCTAGGAAGAATCCAAATGTGTCCAAGATTCAATTTTATGGATGCAATGAGTATAGACACTTTAAGAGGGATTGTACAAACAAAAAATATAACAAAAGGAAGGAAAGAAGGGAAGCTCATATAGCTGAAGAAAATGGATAACCTAAGAAGAATTTGAAAGGAGAAGATCCCAAGGATCATTACTATTGAAGGACTCTCCATCACTATCAGATTCATTATGAAATTTGTCTTTCTTTTTAAGTAGAAAGTAGAATAACATGCATAGCTACATTCTCTAGAAGAACTCTTGAATTTTTTTTGTAAAAGCATGGCATCATAGATAGAAGCATATTATAGAAGAGAAATTTGAATCTACTTGATTAATTGCTTTGGGAAAGATCATCTAGTTTAAGAAGAATGAGAAGATTGGAACCACATTTGCATATTATTGTTCATCCAAACATTTTTCTAACATCATGTTAAAGGTATTCATGTTGTAAAGAGGGATCATCGGGATCCTATAAGAAACATCACTTTGGAAGGTTCTTGGCAAAAGCATTATGACTGAGATATATCCCATCTAGTATGGAAACAATACTCTTGAAGGATGAAGAATGTAGATGGTCAAGCTATAGTGAGAAGGGAATAAGGAAAGTCTTTCTACTCTTGGGAAAAGGAACCTATCTTCCACAGGTAGAAGAAGCAATCTCATTGAAAATATGGCTAGATGATTATATGGAACCAAAGGTATGCATGTTTGAAATAACTCTTCTCTAAGGTAAGGTTCATATCTATGAGAATATTGCATAAAGAGTTGGATATAAAAGTATGCTCGGTAAGTCTTCCATATGGCTACATGATACTCAAAATAATATGGAGATCAAGATTTTCTCACAAGATTACATGGCATAAATATAACAATGTTGATCAACATCAAGTATAGTCTCTGGAAGAAAGAAAGGAAGATAACAGTGACTTCTCCAATGAATATATTGCAACTTGGTAATTAAGTTTGATCAATGAAGAATGTAACTCAGTGGTGGTCTTCATAATTGTATTTGAGCCGCCCCACCCCCCCCACCCCCCGATCAGGGTGTGACGGACAATGGAGGACAGAGGGAAGAGAGGCTGAACAGGGGACACAGCGGGCAGAGGAAATAGAATACAGATGGCATGGCAGGAAGAGGAAAGCGAGCTTGGACAGTTGGCATGGGAGATGGCAAGTGGATGCGGAGAACTAGGCAACTCACGGCAAGAGCAGCCGGAAGTAGGAAGGCAATAATGAAGGCCATTAATTGGAGGGTAAGTGGATGCTCATCCTGAAACCCACACGAGGAGGGAAGGGAGGTGGCCAACGGAGCAAAGAAAGTGGTAGGTTTCTTGGAAGTGTGACCGAGTAGGTGGAAGAGAAAATTAAAGGAAAATGTGGCAAGGTTGAGGGGCATTTACATGCAGGAAGTGAAGGTAGGATGTGTAGTTGGAGTTAGCAAGCGTCGAGAGTTGGGGGACATCGAGCAATGTTCGGCCTTTACCTGTAAAACTGGGTATGTGCTCCTGCCTTCCCCTACATTGGTAAGGAAAATATGAATTTGAATTCGAGACAAATTCTGACTGAAAAAAGGAATAGTAATGAGTCATGTTGAAGATTACTGGTTAGTTATTATGGTTTTCCTTGTCAAATCTAGAAATGAAGCATACTGGTTTCCTTGGGTTATTTGTCTGTCAAACTAGGGTGGGATAGACTTGATAGTTATTCGAGGAGGAGGGGAAGGGATATCTGAACCTCGACTCAGGGCAGCTAGGTCATGGGGCATAAGGAGAATGATGAGCCAAACCGATTCTGCCAGTAGCATCATTCTGAGCGGTTTCAACTGCATTTGTAGGAAGAATTTATTTTGGCAGTTAAGGAAGGGTATATGGATTGGGAGGGAAGGAAATAAAAATAATTGGGTGAGGCCTAGCATGAAACCCGACCCTAGTGCAACCTTCGACCTGATGGTCTAGATGCAACTTTTCAGTATAGAGTCGAAGCAAGACCTGGAACAGGTTGATAGAAGTGGGTGCAGTAACTGGCCCCACGATCGGGGAGGAGAGAAATTCTTGGTCTATTTAGTGCCGATATGACTTAAGAATACCTTTCCTTTACTAAAGACTACATCATAGCCTTTATCTTATAGCATAGCAACGAACACAAGATTCTTCTTTAAACCTGGTACATAATTTACATTAGTCAGGGTGAGAGGAGCTCCATGCTTCCTCTGAAACACAACCGTACCTTCACCTAAAACACGGTACCCATCATCACCCATCTCAATCCGCATCTGGAGATCCTTCTCCTCTGAGGTACTGAAAATATTCTTGTCACCTGACATGTGGAATGAAGCTCCACTATCCAAGTACCACACACATCCCACCATGGATGAAACCATGCATGCGATAAGAGAGAAATCCAACTCAAACTATGAGGCCAGTGTCTCACCATCAGATCCCTTCGAGGATCCCTTCTTGGATTTCTTCTGTGAACAATTCGTAGCATAATGGCCCACTTCATGACAATGAAAGCATTGCACTTTCGATTTGTCAAACTTCTTCCCACCATGGGAAGAATTGGATTTAGGATGGGACACCTTCCCTTTCCCTTTCCTCACCTTACTCGCTAAGGCTAGATTTTCCTCATCATCTTGCTTTGATGAAGATCCATCTCTGGTGCTTCTTCTTATCTCCTCCTGCATCAGATCCGACCAAAGTTGTTCCCAATCTGGCAATTTTTCTCTTCCATTAATCGAGTCTTAGTAGTTATGTCAGCTCTTAGGAAGACCAAGGAGTGTAAGAATCACCATGTCATCATCGGCTGTCATGATCCCTACACTTCCAAGCTCATCCCTGCAGGTGGTGAGCATGTTTAGATATGTAGAGATCATGTCGCCCTTTTCACACTTGATTTTCCGAAGCTTATCTTTTAGCGCCAGCTTCCTCTGATTGCTACTGTTCTAATATAGATCTTTCAATGTTTTCCACATAAAAAACGGTCCTCCTTCCCATGGAGGCTCGAGACAATGTGGTCTCAAACTCCCTCTAGCAGGATTCTGCTTGCTCTAGCCACACATTTCTTCCGTTTCGCTAATTATGTAGCATCAGCTACTGCTGGCTTGGGGATTTCTTCCATTTCGCTAATTATGTAGCATCAGGTGCTTGCTTCAACACATACAAAGCCCTCTTGAGTTGGCACACATGTGACTCACGATCGAAGGTCTCAAAACCTTTTGGATGCTCAATGTACACCTCTTCCTCAATCTTCCCATTGAGGAATGTTGTCTTCACATCCATCTGATGGATCTTCCAACCCATTGGAGCTGATAGTTCCAACATCGATCTGATAGATGAGTACCTTGCTACAGGAGCAAAGGTCTCATCGTAGTCGATCCCCTCGACTTGTGAGAAACCACGGGCAACAAACCTTGCCTTATGTTTCTCAACGCTGCCATCAGTTGCCTGCTTCACCTTGTAAAGCCATCTAGAACTCACCACTGACTTGTCTTGAGGTCTTGGGACAATATCCCACACATTGTTCTGGATGATAGAGTCATACTCCTCTACCATTGCATCAACCCAGACTGGTTGCTGCACTGCCTCCTCGAATAAAGAAGGTTTAGACTCTCCACACTCCCCAACCAGGGCCATGTACCTAGTGTATCGCTCGGGCGACCTCCTCTATCTGCACTAAGAAGATGGTTGTCCCACATTCTCCTGCGCATCCAACATCAACCTATCAGCGTCCCTTGAGCGTTTCCACCCATCTTTGGAAGTCTCAACATAAGTGGATGTCTCCACTCCCGGATCCTCTGCATGTGGCTGCTCTGCATCAATTTGAGGCTCCTCCTCCTTAGGAACTGAAAGTTCCTCATCTGCATGCAACTTGAGCTCCCTCTCAAGTGATACTCGCATGGCTTTCTTCTCGTCGAACTTTAGATCCCTGCGTACCACTGTCCTCTGACTGGTAGGAAGGTACACCCGATAGTTGTGCGGTGTATCTATGTACCCCACAAGTATTCCCAACTCAACTGTTGGATCTAGCTTCTTCCGGGCATCTTTCGTCACATGACAATAAACTGAAGATCCAAAGATTTGGAAGTGACTCACATCTGGTCACTTCCTGGAAAAGGCCTCCATTGGTGTCTTCATTCCCAGTATACAGTGTGGGCTTCTATTCTGCAAGTATATTGTTGTATTGCATGCCTCAGCCCACAAATGCACTGGTAGGCTTTGGTCATGCAACATCGCTTGAGCTACTCCCACAATCAATCTGTTCTTCCTTTTGGCCACCCTATTCTGTTGTGGGTTATGGGGTGTCGTCAACTCCCATTTAATTCATTCTGCAGCGCAGAAGTCCTTAAACTGTTGGGAGACATACTCTCCACCATTGTCGTTATGCAAGGCTTTTATTTACTTTCCAAATTCTTTCTCTGTCAAGGCTTTAAACCCAAAAAACCTCAAGAATATCTTATCCTTCTTTTTCATAAAGTAGATCCAGCATCTACGAGAAAAATCATCAATAAAAATAACATAATACATTTGTTTAGCAGTGGAGGCTATAGATAATGGTCCACAAACATCTGAGTGAACTCGCTCTAGGATTGCTCCAGCTCTACTGTCTTGATCCAGAAAGGAAGATTTCACATATTTACCCAAGGTACAACCTTCGCATGTATTCATCTACTCTAGTTTTCCCTTAGGAAATCCAGTAGAAATCTGTTGCATGATCTTCAAGTCTCCATGGTGCAAGTGGCCCAATCTTCTATGCCATAGCTCGCCAACATCTTGGCTCTACACCATCTCAGCTTTGGAACTCAATGCAGCACAGTCGTCTACCTCCAGCTTGTAGAGATTCTTTACTTGAATCCCAATTCACTTGGTCTATCTAGTGCCGATATGCCTCAAGAATACCTTTCATTTACTAAAGACTACATCATAGCCTTTATCTTCTAGCATAGCAATGGACACAAGATTCTTCTTCAAACCTGGTACATACTTTACATCAATCAGGGTGAGAGGAGCTCCATGCTCCCTCTGGAACACAACCGTACCTTCACCTGAAACATGGTACTTTCCATCATTGCCTATCTCAATCTGCATATAGAGATCCTTCTCCTCCAAGGTACTGAAAATATTCTTGTCACCTGACACGTGGAATGAAGCTTCACTGTCCATGTACCACACACATCCCACCATGGATGAGACCATGCATGCGATAAGAGAGAAATCCAACTCAAACTATGAGACCATTGCCTCACCATCAGATCCCTTCTTGGATTTCTTATGTGGATAATTCGTAGCATAATGGCCCACTTCATGAAAATGAAAGCATCACACTTTTGATTTGTCAAACTTCTTCCCACCATGGGAAGAACCGGATTTGGGATGGGACGCCTTCCCTTTCCCTTTCCTCGCCTTACTTGCTAAGGCTAGATTTTCCTCATCATCTTGCTTTGATGAGGATCCATCTCTAGTGCTTCTTCTTATCTCCTCCTGCATCAGATCCGACCAAAGTCATTCCCAATTGGCATTTTTTCTCTTCCATTAACCGAGTCTTGGTAGCTATGCCAGCTCTTAGGAAGACCGAGGAGTGCAAGACTCACCACGTCATCATCGACTGTCGTGATCCCTACACTTCCAAGCTCATCCCTACAGGTGGTGAGCTTGTTCAGATATGTAGAGATCATGTCGCCCTTTTCACACTCGATTTTCCGAAGCTTGTCTTTCAGCACCAACTTCCTCTGATCATTTTTGTTCTGATATAGATCTTTCAATGTTTTCCACTTCGAAAACAGTGTCTCCTTCCCATGGAGGCTCGAGACAATGTGGTCTCGAACTCCCTCCAAGAGGATTCTCCTTGCTCTAGCCACACATTTCTTCCATTCCGCCAATTCTATAGCATCAGCTGTTATTGGCTTGGGGACTTCTTGATCAATGAAGTCCCTTAGACCATTATCCTCTAATACTACTTCCATGTGATCCTTCCAGGCTATATAATTCGAGTTGCCACCAAGGTCATACTCGAATATTAAACCGTTGAACGTCGTTGGTGAAATGGAGATGTGATAAGAACTCGATTTCTATATTCAGGAACCTCAAACTTCGAACTTCTCCTTTCTTGTATATTATTCTTCGCTTTGATCACCTTTGCTCTGATATCATGTAGAAATTCTCACTGTAGATCAACAATTATGCAATATACTAAAGCAAAATACAAGATCTACTTCTACAACAAACTTGCAGAAGCTTAATCGAATATGAGCAAGATCCAAATAGAACACATATAACTGAGAATGAGAAATCAATCACACATGAACATAGAAGAATAACCCGGGGAAAGCCTCAGCCTAAAACCCCAATCTCTGTATTATCATACAAGTGGAAATATGTTTCGATTACAAAGAGAATCATCTCACAAGCTATCCTGCTCTCTCTACAATCAAACAATACAGCTCACAGACTGATTAGACACAAGATATGCCTTTCCTCAACCCTCCAAGCCTCCTATTTCCTTGCGCAATTTTTCTTGGGGTCCAATGATGCCACCTGTGTGATTGGCCTCATCACACACTCACTAAACTGAAGAAGTAACTGTGCAATCTCCAAGGAAAGAATTCCTTCTGCATGCAAGAGATATTCACAATGGAATATTCCTACAACTGATAGTACACTGTCCCATCATCCAATCTCAACTCGGTCTCTATCTAAACTGACATGCATGAGTTATTTATGAGAGAATATTCATTTATTTGAAGTGCAGCAGTTACATGCATGCATGCATTAACTAACTGAACTCACAATTAGTTCAACAAACTATTTGAACTAATCTAATTGGACTTAACTCAGTTAACTGAGCTAACTAATTACAACTCATTCTTATCTCTTTAACTAAGGGATAAATTCCTCAATTAATGGGATAACTGTTGCATGTCCCCACATAGACTTCATGTTTGATTTTCTACAACTAATTAACTCAAGATTAATTAATTAATTATTTTACAAACAACTGCTGAGATCAAATTCAAATTCTACTTCTCTATTTTAGTTCAGGGACTAACTAAAATAGGAAGGTATCCCGAAATGCTATTTATGGCAGTGATATTTTTAGCACTTCTATATTAGCATTTCTTGTTGCTATTTTCAACATTAACCATGGATTTGCTTCTAGAAACTTTAGGTGGAGATCATGGTACTCTCAACTACTTGTGGGGCTCCTTCTTTCAATGTTGTGAATTTCATCTTTATCATTATGGAGCCTTCCTCTTTTGGGACTTCTTGATAGGCCATCATCCATTCATCACTTTCAACAAACCATAAGAGTGAACTAATAGTCATGTCATCTTTCTTTTCATCGAAAAGTGATATTCCATTCCACATCTAGATTTTCTTCATACAACTACCTATTCCAAGTTATGTTTTCCTTTGAGATCTTCCATCCAACTACATGAGTTCTAGTTGTATGTGACATCTAGAAATCTCTTTCGGTAGCCTTGTATCAATCCATCTATATGTTGTTCAAAAATCAAATCAAAGTTACCTTTTGTGATGGGCTTTCATCATGATATTTTTCTTGCAACATCAAAATCCTGCACATTCATAAGCACATCTCCAAGACTTTCAATGTCAAGGGTCTCTAGACCTTATCAATGTCTTCATTCCTTCTCTATGGAGATTTCATGGCCAATTCTTCTAGTCATCAGATGTTGATTTCCTTTCCTACGTGACCATATTTGCATCTTTCACGATCTATTATTTCTTTCTTCACATATTGCTCCCCATGAACTTCCATCCATAGCTCCTTCATATTTGTCAACCACCTCATATTCCATATGAGGACATATTATGTTTATTTCAGCTTTCTTATATGTGAATCATGCCTTCATGCATATTTCCAAAGGTAGAGATTCCTTTTTCTTTGATCATGCTTATGGTGTAGAGCATTTACCCATGTAATCATATGAGGACATGACTCAATCAAAGACATACATACATACCTCTTTCCTTATTTTGGTCATCTAAAATTCCTTCAGAAACTTCATTTCCTTGGTTGAGAGTATTTCACCCATCTTGACATGTTGCACTCCTTTGTCACCATACCATCATTCTTCCAAATAATGAATCCCATACAAGGTGGAATTCTCAGCGAGACACTTGTTTCTTCCAAGAGAGGTGAACCTTCTAATGAAGATTCCAATAGAGGATCCTGACTATCTTCATCTTGCAAATGCTCCTTCCTAATGTTGATGATGTAATATGAATTATATGCTAGATGAATTTATTCTACCATAAGTAATACTTTTGCTTTCAATGAGGTTCCCAAGAGTTACTTCCTTCATATGATGAATGCAATAGACTTCTACTTCAGCTATCTTTCAAGCTTCTTAGAATGATATCATGAGTTCTTGCTTCAATTATATGCTATTATTATGTCATCCCCTAAAATTATTCATCCGATCATGCTTATAAGGTTTCCTCCCATGATATTTATATTTTACAAAAAAACTAAAAACAACTCAGTGAAGGAGGTTATCTCAGTCACAATAGATATCTCTCGCTTCCTCCTTCTTTGATTTCTTCTTTTCAAGTGCTTCCACTTCTTTGGTGATATGGGCTTCTTCCTTTCCTCTTTTATTGTTATCCTTCTTGAGTTTGTGACAAATTCTCTTGTAGTGCCCATATTCATGACATCCATAGCATTGAATCTTCGACATATCCTTCTTTTTCTTTTTCGAGAACCAAACCTTCCAAACTTTCCTTTCCTCCTAGCTATGGAAACAATTGCTTGAACATTATCATTTGATCCTACATCCCTTTTTACCTTCAACCTGGTTTCTTCAATCTTACACAATGACCAAAGTTCACTGAATTGGGTGGCTTCCTTCTTTCCATAGATGTTTGATGTAAAGTTTCCCCATTCCTCTGGTAGTGCATTGAGCACTATGATGGTCATTTCTTTATCAGATATTATTTCTCCCAACCCTTGTAGTTGGTCTATTATTTCTGATACCCTCATAAAGTATGAGGGCATTCCATCTTCCTTTGAGGTCTTCATTTTGTATAGCTTGTTTCTCAATGATATCACTTCTCCGACAATACTTAAGGAGTACTAGTTTATAAGGATCCTTTGAGCGCTAATTTCTCCTTTCATAAACTTGGTTGGGGTTTGAGAATATTCTTTTGGAGGTTTAGTGATTGAGCCATTAACATGATCAACAACTTCATTTTATATGAGGATAAAATATGTCCTCTTCTTCCATGCAAGAAAGTTTGATGACCAAGCCAATTTGTTGCTTTCCTTGCAAAATGAAGTCATTTTGATGGCATATTAAGTCATAAATATAAAGGTACTTACTTGTCAAGTGAATATGCTTTTTGATGACAATATCTTCAATCTGATTCCTTCTTTATTTTGATGATGATGTTGATTATAGAATATGTCTTCTTGATGAAGATATCTTCCTTAAAAAGTGATTCTTCAAAAAGAGGGAGATCTGATCCAGGTGGATATTAGTGGCCACCCGCCTATTCCACCTAGACCCCCCGGGCAGTGTCACCTGTTTCCTTAATTGTAGCACAATTTACTATTTTTGGTAGTTTTTCAGGTCCTAAACTTCCAGAGCCATTTTGAGGCCTTAAATGACGTTGGACACATCTTACATTGCAGAACAGCTCACACCAACAGAGCTCAACCCGGACTACATGGAACATGCCACAACTAATCAAATCATGGACACACAGATCAAGAACACTCGGAAACAGAGGATACATCTATATCGAGTTGTCAAAGTAGGCCAACTCCGTCACCAGGGACTAGGTTCAATAGAAATTTCCTCACCTCATGGAGGTTCTACACGCAATTGGGACCATTGCTTCCAAAGTGGGGAGGAATGATCCAGGTGGATATTGGTGGCCACCCGCCTATTCCACCTAGACACCCCAGTCAGTTTCATATGTTTCCTTAATTGTAGCACAGTTCACTATTTTTTGTAGTTTTTCGGGTTGTGAACTTTTGAAGCCGTTTTGAGGCCCTAAATGACGTTTTTTTGGCAAAATTAGTCCATTGATTGCCACGGAAACCACGTCAATAGTTTTAGTCCTTGGAGAGTTCTTTCCAAAAAGGTATCATATGCATCAAACAGAGATAATATGACCAAGTTATGACCCCGGTATGTTGGCTACCCAACGAGGCCCATAAACTCTTGGTGTTACACCTCCTCAGGTTAGGGTTGTGGTTGTTTAGGGTTTTCCCTTATTGTTCAATAATAAAAAGGCCCTTGAGCCTCATTTTAACTCAGTTCAGAGGCATGTAGCCACGACATCTCTTCTCAAAGATAAGCTACCATTGCCTGAGCTATATTATTTCCATTCATGTTTGTAAGCATAGTGCAGTATTTTTCTATTAATGAAATGAAGTGTTTTTCTGTTACATCTCTGTGTTTATGATTATATTTGTAAGTTGTTGCATTACTTTTTAAGTTAGGATCAAGATCACCTTGATTCCTTGATGATGATGACAATGCCTCTTCTTGCTTCACTTGGATGTATAAACTTCAAGATGCTTCAATGAGTAGTCCTTCTTTAAGTGGAGGTAGGGTCTTGTAGATATTTTCTTTAAGATTACTTCAAGTGTATAACCTTTCTTTGGATTAGCTAGGGTTTTGAGGTCTTCTTTGTTTGAGATGTGATGATCCTTGAGATGAACGATCCTTATTGATGCTTGATTATCTTCATGATTTTCAAGTGCTTCAACCCTTGAGTGACCTTCTTTAAGTTGCATTTCCTTGTCTTTTCACCTTAGCTCTAATACCATGTTGAGAAATCTAGGGCAACTAAGTTAGGTGATTTATCTTGCTTTGGTAACTGCTTGTGAAGTCTTTTTAATTATCTTGATTAGATTCTTCTTTGCCTTGATTCTTATTATGTTATTTTCATCAAACATCTACCAAACCATAAAGAACAAAGAGACAATAAGATATAAGATGTAGGCGATCAGCCAGGGAATACACCTTTCCACCTGAGAGGAAAACCCACAAGAAATTTTCTTCTTATATAATCTTTAATTGATTAATTCCAAGATGTATGACCCTTTACCAAAACCCTCCAAGAAAAAATCCTTTGACGAGCTTTCTTTCTCGGAAACTCGTACAATTTTGACCTCCAACAAATTCTCCTTCAACTTAGACCTATCCAGCAAATTCTTCTGTGACTTCAATCTTTCCAACAAATTCTTCTGCAACTTCGACCTATCCAGCATATTCTTCTGCAACTTCAACCTGTCCAGCAGATTCTTTTGCAACTTCAATATTTCCTGGCTAAATCTTATGCAGAAACCCTAGCCTTTGCACATATGGAAAATAATGATAGATTCTTCATCCTTTCCTCTTTGCTTGGGTGGAGTCTCCCTCCTAGAGAACTCAACTTTCAAAGTGTCCTTGATGATTTTCTAACTCGACTTTTGTAACTCATCCTCTTATGTTGCAATATGTGCCCTAATATTTTTTCACGTGTGGAGAAAAGTAGCCCAAAAAAAAATCATAAATCTTTCTCCCTTCCTTCAATCTTTGTCCTTTTCTTCATACCTTTTTCTCTCTTGTGATAAAAATTGTGTGAGTGAAGTGAGTATACAAAGTGAGGTCAAAGTCTTTCTTATATATAGGCCTTCTACTAGGTCAAATTGCATGCTTTAAGACGACTTGTCCACTTGTGTAGGCTGACTTGATTTTGCACTATGACGAGGTCTTGGAGGGTATTTTGACTCTAATATTTTTTTCTTTACAATATGTAACATGCCCAAATGGGTCTTTTATACATGACAATGACTATATTGACTTGTAGACTCAATGAAAAGCCCTAGAATCTCTCAATGGGAGCTTGACCTAAATATTAAATTTTCTTAAGCATTACACCCATGCCTCAAGAATGACAATAATAAATGTATTTTTATCTTTCATTAAATACATAAAATCATTATTACATATGTCATTATGAAGATTGAACCTAGTTACATATTTCAACATGTAGTTGTTGGACAAGAAGAGAATACTCAAGTTTGTTGAATCATATTGGAAGGCTAACTTGGTGGAAGAGGAAGGTATTTTGGTCAAGTATCTTATGAAAATAAGATAAAAGAAGAACATAAAGAAGATAATAAAAATACAATAATAACACAAGTAATTATCAACATAAGAAAATACTTTTGCTTTTTTTATTTTCTAACATGGTATCTGTTGGGCAATTTATTGTGCTTAAATTGCTGCATTAAATTATCGACCAGGGAAACTCGTAAGCTTTTGATGATGCCAACACTATATGTGCAGGAGTAGGCGATTAATTCTATGTCTAATGAAATTATTTACGGTTCAATATAATATGCAAGGGAAGAGGTTGCTAACTAAGGAGATCCTGGTTGTCCTTCCCTACAGTATCATAGAGAAACCATAAAACTAGAAACTTGAAATGCAAACAAGGGAATGAACTTTAGTTGTTGTTCAGATTCAATGAGAGAAAGACTAACTTAGTCTCTTGATTGTCCTCTCATGTACTAATCCAAACTAAACTAAAATTCATCCATAAGCGTAAACTAAATGAAATAACTTGAAACATAAAAGAAAAAAGATGAATTCCAATTATCATACAAATCAAATAGAGAGAGAGCCTAACTTAGACTCCTGTTGTCCTCTCATATGTTGATACGACTCTAATTGAAAACTCATTCATCAATCAAATCCTCAAACATCAAACATCTAAGCAATTAAATAAAATAAGATCTAATATGAAACAACAAGTTC